>JBBPNZ010000935.1:0-12453 GCA_038091195.1 Phylloporus rhodoxanthus
CGTTCAACAGTGAGTTACCCCCCTCGGTCGCTGTGACAGCTTTACTTAGTTGACCAGATATCCGCACGTGGCACGCCAACATCGAACAACACGCTTCCGAGGGCGTGAATAAGATTCTTATTGGCAACAAATCTGATTGGATAGACAAACGCGCCGTCACCGAGGACCAAGGACGAGAACTCGCCAATGAACTCGGCATCAAGTTCATGGAGACCTCGGCCAAAGTGAACGATGGTGTTGAAGACGCTTTCTTCACCCTTGCTCGGTCAGTCATACCTTGCAAGACCGTTATGGGGGACCTCGCTCAACGTACTTTCCACAGAGATTGCAAGACTCGCCTGATAGACTCTCAAGCGGATGCTGCCGGTTCATCGGGTGGTCCAGGAAATGGAGATGGTTCCTTAAAAGTCAACCAGCCAGCAACCCAGACTACGTCAGGCTGTTGTTCTACATGAATCATGTACACTCATTGTCGGCGAATGTTGTTCTTTGGACTTCCCACGCTCTTACATGTTAGTTGTCTACCTTTCTCCCCGTACATTCCCTGTAATACTGCTGCCTTCACCCATGTTGCTTGTAAGGACATGGGATGTGAAAGACTACTGGATTCTCATCTCTGACACTGCTCCATCAGCTGAATCCAGTGCAACCCTTGTAGAATAGAAAGTACCCAGGAAATAATAATCCAGTTGTTCAAATGTTCAGGTACTGATCAGCTGATATGATAACAGCTTTGAAAAGTGGATCAGGTGAAAAATATTAAAATATAACCCTGCAATGTGGTGTGCATCTGAAGAGCAACAGACATATGTACTTATCATGGTGGATGAATGTCAGAGCTAATTGATGGCAGTAGAAATATGATTCATGATCAAGAGTTCTTGTTCATAAAAGGTTGATAGTGTACATATAGGACATTATTGTCATTGATGAGCAATTTCAGTTGTCAAGAAATAAAGTCTATTCTTTGAATACATGATAAATATTTAGAAAAATCTATGACAAGAGCCTAGCTGACAGCCAAACACACATGTCTGATACTAGAATGTCAACAATCTACCATAGTAGTGTGGTCTATTGATCTTCAAAGAGCATGACCTAGGATCACTGATGAAGTGCCATCAGTTCAACCAACACATCTAAGTCATTTAAGTCATGATCAAGCTTGTCAATGTATTCACATGCCCCTGAAAGATGGGCAACCTTGGCACAAGCAGCATGTAAAGCCAAGAATTGAGGTGATGGGTAGGGTAAGATAAGGGGATCTGGTGACACAAAGGTAACCTTGGAACATGCAGGAAGTGGGTAAATACCCTTCACATGATAGCAGTTCTCTTTCTCCTAGTAAGATGAAGATAAATATTAGAACAAATGATATAATTTTTGACCATGGTACCTACAGTGCTTTCAAACCATAATTCCAACTGTTCAAAGGCATTATGTATATCATGTTGCATTGTCATGACATTGTAGAGGGAATGAACTTTTGGGCTGTTCATCTTCCCAATATCATAACCAAAACTTTTCAAAACTACTGAAACTAAAACATCATGATCCTTTTAGACAAAATGAGTATTGCAGTGCTAAACATTGACATATGAAAATACCTTTGTTGAAGAGCTTGTATGTGTGAAAGAAGTTGATTGAGGTAAAATATGAGCCAGTTTGGTGTTCACAATACCATGACAACCTTCAGCAATCACCATATCATGATCAACAAGCAGCATATCAACTGCTGTTAGGTCATACATTCCTGTTACTAGACATTTGTAGCCATCTCGATGAAGAGCCTGTAAGAGGAAATCTGGTTTATATATTATGCAAATATGCCACAATGTACCACAAACCTGACTCTTTGCTGTTTGATAATCTGTGGGTGGTGCTATAATCTTTGCCTTTAGGCTCTCCTCAAGTGTGTTAGACTTCAGACTACTTGAATGTTCAGATGGAGTTGGTGTGCACCCCCTAGACCTCTTGACTATACATAGGATTAGCAACAAGATCCCAATGGAGCTAATAACTTACATGGAAGAATAAACCATAACATAAAGCATCTTCCTAATTCCAATAACTGTCTTTCATCTTGGAAACAGGAATGAATGGCTTTGATGACCTCAACTTGTGCATCCAATGTGGGAGCATTTAGAATCAGATATCCAAGTATCCGTGCATATATGTGGTCCTCCTCAGTATTAGCATTCTGTTCAAGTATGAAACAGATGTTATATGCACTGTGGGCAGGCTGATATAAGTTAGTTGTTTCCACAGCTGGGAGGGGAGTAGACACAAGAGTAGACACGATCATATTGGCTGGAGAACTTGCAAAACAACAAGGCCCATTCTTTTAATAGTCAACTCCTATCTTTCAATTTCCGATTCCAACTCAGCCTCTGACGCTGATGTAAGCCAGACACTCTTGACTTTGTCTGTCAATATCAAGCCCTCCGGGCATGCTCCTGGACCCTTGGCCCTGGCTACTGGTGGGAGGGGGAAGGAAAGCAACATAAAGTCACCACACTGCAATGTATTGGTAAGACCGTACTACTAGAATTATGCGCTCCCTTGTGGGAACTTTCGGCACAGGTTATTATATAAGCCCTTAAGTAATTCGACCCGACACCCTAAAGGCAATCTGTCCCACTCAACTGCACGTGGGCCATCCAGTCCATCAATATTCAATCCTCAGTCCGTCGACGACGAAAAACGTCGAGTCCTGCCCACCCCCCAGAGTATGATTTTCTGATCAAGGTACATTGCTCTATCGACTCGCTGCACCGGAAACTCGCTCATTCCTCGTCAGCTTCTGTAGATTGGAGATTCAGGTACTTCGAAGTCGCTCACCTCAATCTAGACTAAAGCATGATCCAGGTGTTGGAAAGTCATGTCTACTCCTTCGCTTCTGCGACGAAGCATGGACACCTTCGTTCATCACCACTATCGGTATTGACTTCAAGATCCTTACCATTGAATTGGATGGAAGGCGTGACAAACTACAAATTGCACGTATATTTCGTACATGTGCTCACGTCTCTCGATGTTATTACCGCAGTGGGACACCGCTGGGCAGGAACGGTTTAGGCCAATCGCCACTGCTTATTACCCCGTAGCAATGGGTATTCTACTCGTCTATGATGTCACAGACGAGCTGTCGTTCAACAGTGAGTTGCCCGCCTTGGTTGCTGTGGTAGCTTTACTTGGTTGACCCAACATCGAACAATATGCCTCCGAAGGCGTGAACAAGATTCTTATTGGCAATAAATCTGATTGGAGTGACGAACGCGCCGCACCGAGGACCAATGGACTCGGCATCAAGTTCATGGGGACCTCGGCCAAAGTGAACGATGGTGTTGAAGACGCTTTCTTCACTCTTGCTTGGTCAGTAAGACCGTTACGGGAACCTCGCTCAATGGCAGAGATTGCAAGACCCGTCTGATGGACTCCCAAGTGGATGCCGCCAGTTCATCGGGTGGCGAATGGAGGTGGTTTGAAAGTCGACCAGCCAGCAACGTCAGGCTGTTGTTCAACATGAATATTGTAATGCACGTGCATTCATCATCGGTCTTCCCACGCTCTTATATGTTGGTCATGTTAGTGGTTTACCTTTCTCCATTCCGTGTAATACCAGTGCTACCTTCACCCGTGTTGCTTGTCAAGACATGCCTTGGACGTGAAAGACCGATGAGGTTGAATTACTGAATTCTCATCAAATCTGACACTGCTCAAGTGCCCGGGAAATAATAATCCAGTTGTTCAATACTGTTGCACCACAGCAGAGGAAATGATTGCTTTTGATAGATGCCATACACATGTCACCTTTTTACACGCACGAATTCCAGTTCCCTCCCCACCACCGCTTGATCCGTTCTCCGCCCCACTCGTCATACTCTGCTCGCGTGACACCCACCCGCTTGAACGCCTCCGTGTTCGCAAACGCAGCCATCCCCCGCCACGCATCCAACACAGGATCCACAGCGCACACCAAATTATCAATCGGCATCTCGGGCGGCAATATCGGTCGGAGCACTGCGTGCACCTTGGCGCGCAGTCCAGGAAACTGCGACGGACCGCCCGTGAGGAAGACGTTCTGTCCAGCATCGTCAGATGGCGTCATTGACAAGACGAACCTCGAACCTTGACCAGGCGCGCCTTGTCAGCCTCTGTGAACCGTGCGAGGACGTTTTGCAGGACCTCGCCTACGCCTGCAGAGTCGACGCCCGCCATGCTGGGCGAGAAATATGTCTCGCAGACACGCCACCGTTCCGTGTTCAAGTGTATCCGACTGTGTCCTGCGATATCACCCTCTTCGTACAGCGGCCGGAATGCCGACAGAAGGGCGGACCGTTGGGAAGATAGAGAGGCGTGCGTATGTTGAGTCGTGAACGTAGGGTCATACTGTAGCAGCTTGTTCTCGATGATTTGAAGCTGGGTGTAGTCCTCTTCTTCGTCTGAAGACGCGGCTGCCGTGTTCTAGAATCCATCATGAGCGGTCATGCATGAATGAAACTCGGTAAGCGCGTTACGATCTTGCGATAGATGGCCCAATCCTCGTCGTCAGCCCCAAACGTGTCCTCTATCCAGTACCAATGTCATTAGCATCCCAGGGTATGAATGAAACCCCACCTGTTCCACCCTTGCGCTTCTTTTTTGGCACTCTGTCGTCGCCTGCAAGGGAAGCAATGTTCTTCATTCTTGCTTGCGCAGCTGCGCTCTTCCGATCTGCAAGCGCCGCTTTTCTCCTCCCTCGCTCTTTCATCTTGTTCATCAGAGCCTACGACGTGCATTCAGAACACGGGTCACTTGTAGTGTGGGCGACATGAACACACCTCTTGCTCCCTCCGCAGACGGTTCGCCCACTCCTCGAAACTGTTTTCCCTCTCTTCCTCGTCTCGCTTCTCCTCGGCCTCTTTTTCCTCTCTCTCTTTTTCCTTTTCTCTCCGAGTGCGTGCACGTGCTTCCCACCCAGCTTTCAGGAGTTTCTGTTTCTTTTTCTCCTTGATACCCTCCTCGTCGAGCTATTGAAAATGCAGTTCAATAACCCCGGGATACAGGATACTGCTCACCTCGGCATCCGGTACGTCAACCAAGTTGAATGTCGGTTCTTCCTGTCGTTTCGCCTTGTCAACAAGGACGCGTCGAAGACCAAGGACGCAAGACATACGACTGGCTCATCTCCCCCATCTACGTCCTTTTTTCGTGAACGCTTGAGGTCATGTTCGAGTTTCTTGATCGTCTCTTGCAACGCCGCGTCATCGTCGAAGCCTTCTGCTTGGAGGGTGTTCTACAACACAGTCAATCCACGTCGACACACTCGGACCTCGGATTCTGACCAACCACTCGCGCTTGTTCTCGGAGCGCCCTTCCTTCAAGTTGAGGAGATATTGCAAATCAGTTTCCTTTTGCAAGAGCTATACAACGGGTCAGCACGCAGCAAAACACACAGGACCATGCAGACCTTTCCCATCCGATTTTTAGCCGCTATTTCTTGCAACTTCTTTCCCTGCTCTCTCCTCCTTTCAGCGATCCTGGCAATCTCCTCTTCCGTCTTCTCCTCCACGACAGGAACCACGAACGGAAACTGAATTATGCGCTCGGAAGCCCGCATGTTGGCAGGAATTTTCAGATAACGAAGCATGGCGGGGTAGTCGGGGTGAAATTCGCAAAAGTTGTGCAACATCCACTGGTGCGGTCGAAGGAGCATGAGACGATGGATGAGACGAAACAAGGGAGACGCACGGCAGCCTGCGTAGACGTGACGCGGGTCGGGAAACTGTGGTACTTGAGCTGTATGAGTTTGAGCAGATACTCTGTACTCTGATGTGTCCCCCACGGTATCCTATGCATTCGCAACGATTCAAGTGCACTTGTGGCACGGTCGACAAGCGTACTCACCGCTTGGCTTGACTCAATATACCCCTGCCACTCAAAACGGGAATCACAGACGTGGACGCCGTATTGAACGAAATGACCAATCCATCTTGGACAAACGGCGCGTTTGGCGTGGACGGACGATTGTTCTGATAAAACGACATGACAGAATCAACACAATACGCCAGCGACGGCACCGAATACTGTTCAAACATGAGCTCCGAGGTCACTTTTAAATCAGCGTCGATGACATGGTCCCAGCACGGCGATCAGGGACGTACATGTGCGCGAGTGGAGCGGCGACCCCAGCCGCTCGGTCATCAACACGGGGTGCGCGACGCTCGCCGCGTCGATGCCCAGCTGGATGAACGCGCAGTCGAGTGCGTGTTCCTGCGGGGCGTCAGCGGACGCAGCACGGTTGACGGTCCACGCACGAGTGCATCAAAGTTGAGCAGCACGTCGCCCTCCCAGGGCGTTTTGGCCTGTCCCTTGGCCGCGCTCTCCGCGTCGACGCCGTCCCCGAACAAGAGCAGCGGCTGGTTGTACTTGCGCTCCTTGAATTTGGCGATCACGTTCAGGACGGAGCGCGGGGTGGCGTCAACGGTCGCGAACCCGAAACGTAGATTGGACGCGCCGTTGTCGATGATGAGCGGCGTGTTGGTTCCTCGGTAGGGGTCGTAGGAATCGGGCGGCGAGTAGGCGGGCAAGACGGGTGCGGGGACATGAAAGATGTTGGGCGTCGTCGGGCCAGACATGGTGGTCGTGTGTACAAGAATTAGGTTGCGGTACAAAGTCTACTAGTACAATACGAGTCACCGCCTTCTAGCACTCTTCTCCCGCAGATTCATAAATCTCTGCCTCACATTCGCGTAGCCCACCCTATCGACGCGATGCAAATAGTACGTCCCTCCCCCACTCCCCCACGAGACACCCCCAGATCGATATGGCCGCTCGACAACGTCAAAGATGGCACATATATCATCGACCTGTGTGGACAGCACGTCATCACAACATCACACAAGGCGATACAAGGAACCACATACGTTGCGCTCCGTCACGCGGGCATTCGGCGCCACAAACGGCTTCAACGACACCACGATCGCGCCCTCCTTGAGATCCAGAAATTTCGCTCTCAACGCTTCGTTCACTAGCGACCCATCAGACGCGACATCCGACAGGGAAACACGGCACTCACGCGATTGTTGAAACACCTTGTTGTTGACGAGCACCACGTCCGCCACGGCCAGCAGCTCCGAGACGCGTTTGCTCTGCAGCATATCGCCTTCTTCGAGCTCGACGTAGCCTGTGCGTACGCCCCACATCCGACACCGCTTCTGAAACTGTTTCCACTGTTGCCTTGCAACGTCTGCGGGGCCCTCCATGAGCTCGATGCCGTAGCTCCGACACCCCGTCTGAAGAGACGCCTGTAGCAGTACGTTGCCTACCCCTGAGCCGAGGTCCAAGAGGAGAGAAGAGGAATTAAGACCGGTAGCAGTGATGATATCGGAAGTGAAGCTCGGCATAAGCTCCCCGTATACCTCGCTTGAGAACGCCTCATAGCGATGCAGGTTTTTGATGTTGGGACCAACACACCGTTGATATGTTTCATCGACGATGCGCAACAAGACTTTTTCTGGGATTCCTCTTGGATGTGTCCATGAACGCATGGCAGACATCAGTACGTTGGGTGGAGCTGGAAGGAATACGTCTGATGGGAGAGGTGGGTATTTCAGTGAACGGAGCTGTTGGTTTATGATTTCGAGAGTCGACAGAAAGAGCGGTCCGTCACGCCGACGGATGGCACGTTGGAGTATTCGAAGGTAATCTGTCCGGGTACCGCCATTATGCGGTTGGGTTTGATTTGGGGGTTCTGGTGGAGCATCCAGGGAATTAGAAGCATCAGAAGGATGAAGTGGTGTCGGAGAAGGAGGGGGGGTATCGTCAGAGAGTAATTCAGAGGGTAATGAACCAAATAATGCTTTCTGAGCAGGGCTAAGATAAACTGGACGACGGTCAACGAAACATGCCCAAGACGAAAAAGTGCACGTACAATCAATAATAGTATATAGGGACTGTTCCAAGCACATGATGGGATTGTAATGATCCTTGTCCTTGGGTGCCAATAACAAAAATCTACAACGTATGAAAGACATGAGGACGGTGACTATGCAACGGTAATGAAGAACGCACTTTTCATTAGCATAATTATTAGGATATTCTAAATCAGCAGTTGGAAAACTCTCGACTTCAAATGACTTATCCTGTGGGTCGTCAGGATTCCGAAAAACTGTGGTCAGCAATGAGCGCTGGTCGAAAAACTATGGTCAGCAGGGCCCTCACAGCTTTTGTATGTCTTTGCCAGCCTCCGCACGATATCTGTAGCACTGACGAAGCCATCACCGGGTGAGCCATCCTCGGTGGACCACCACTCCCTATGAAACACTTTGTGTTGTGGTGGGAACACAGAGGCTGAACGAGAGCTGTCTGAGCGATAAATGGGCTCGTCCAACGTGAGGCTTCGCTGTCTGCCCTCGCCTGTAGAGGATGATCCGGATGTGTATGTGCTGTCGCAAGCGCGTTTCTTGATCTTGCGGGGTCGTGTAACTATGGCTGGAATCTCTGTGAGACTAGGTGCACGATGTCGCTTGGACGGGGTGGCTCTCGAGGGCGATGGGGGCGAGAGGTCGGAAGTGTCTGTGAGGGGGCTCGAGTCTGGCGAGGACGACGGTGGGTCCGTGCGCGGCTGGTCCACGAGTCCGCGCAGTTGTGTCTTCCAAGCGTGTCGTGTCGTCACGCATATCTCTGGTGCTGTCATGTCGCAATCGCGAAAACGACCGGGCTAGAAATCTTTCATTGGTGGCTGTGTCGCGTACCCCTCCTACACGTGATCATTGTCAATCGCTTTCACTGATTGGCTGGAGCTGAGACACTACTTGGAGTGAAGAGTGACGATCAAGGCGGTATGACCAATCTGTCCTTGACGTCCACCAAAGGTCGGTCAATCATCTGACGGAATCAACCATGTTGACCTAGCACAAACAAGTCAGTGGAAAAGAAGAAAAACGACAGAAAGAAACGGCGTCGAGATTCTGCAAAGGATGAAGAACTCACTCTTGATATAGGTATGCTCACACCTGACATTCTCAATCGATTCATGCAGACAGAGACGATCCAGTTAAAAAGGACAAGAAAAAGTTGGATACTCAACCCGTAGAATCAGCAACGATAGATGTAGGTGGGTGAAATCATATCCCTTTTCCTTGTGCGCCGTGACATTTTCGATCAGATGCACCATCCCAAGATACCACTGCACAGAGCAAAAAAGATCGCAAGCGCAAGCGCCATCCCAAAGGCGAGGTAAACGACACTCAAGTACCCGCACCCAAAAAGCAGAAAAAAGGGAAGAAAGACAAACTTGTCGAATCCGGGTCCCATGATCAGCCTGCCACACCCACTACCCAGGCTCCTGTCCAGATAGCCGTTACAACCACCGACTCCGCTGATGCCTCTGCTTTCCTTGCCAGGCATTCCATTACTATTCATACGCCCTCGAGTCTTTCGCCTGTCACCCCCGTCATTTCTTTTGATCAGCTCCGTGTCCCGGAAGCTCTTAAATTGGCCTTCAAAGACTTTAAAGAACCAACTCCAATCCAGGCTTGCACCTGGCCCCCAGCTTTGCAAGGCCGCGATGTAGTGGGTATCGCCGAGACTGGAAGGTACGGGCACTGCTGTAGCGTCAACATTGCACCACTCATCGTCGCGCAGTGGAAAGACCTTGGCATTTGGCATACCCGCCCTCGCTCGTCTCATTTCCGCGCCTCTCGATGCTGACAAGTCCAAAAAGTCGAAATCGAAATCCACGCATTCTGTATCCGTCCTGGTGGTGGCGCCAACCCGTGAGCTCGCACTTCAGACCCATGATACGCTGTCGACACTTGGCGCTCCCTTCAACATTGCTAGTGTCGCCGTCTTTGGAGGGGTTGACAAGGGACCTCAGATCAAGGCTCTCAAAAATGAGGATAAGAATGGAAAAGTGACAAGAATCGTGGTCGGCACGCCAGGGAGGATTTTGGACCTGGTCAATGAGGGTGTTTGTGATCTATCGAGGTATGTCTGCATTTTCAGGATGCCTGACAGGCGTTGTAATTCTCGCTGCCAATTAGAGTCAACTACCTCGTTCTGGACGAGGCTGATAGAATGCTGGATAAAGGCTTTGAGAATGACATTAGAAGGATCATCTCACACACGATGCGAGGAGCTGATCGTCAGACCATGATGTGTACGTTCCAAACCATCGCTCCTGCGGCCTACATGACTGATGATGCTGCAGTTAGCGCAACATGGCCAGAAGCAGTTCGGAGGCTCGCGAGCACGTTTCTGCGGGATCCTGTTCGCGTTACTGTAGGCAGTGACGACTTGACAGCCAACAGCCGTGTGGAGCAAATCGTAGAAGTGTTTGACGATCCTCGGGAAAAAGAGTGTGTGCACCGTCTTCTATCGGAACTTCTTGGTTCGATACTCACCGACTTGCCAGCACTCGTTTGACGAACACGTTGAAAGCCCTTTGTCACAAGAAATCGTCTACCAAGGGTTCTACGGAAGCGCGCATTCTTGTCTTTGCGCTCTATAAAAAGGAAGCATCGCGGGTTGAATCCACACTTGGCCGGAATGGATACACCGTTGGTACGCTCCACGGTGACATGTCGCAGTCCGCACGGTTGGAGGCTCTAGAGAAATTCAAAACTGGCGAAACGGGGTTGTTGGTAGCAACGGATGTGGCAGCAAGGGGATTGGATATTCCGAATGTTGGGGCTGTTATTAATTACACCTTTCCGTTGACCATCGAGGATTATATCCACCGAATTGGAAGAACAGGTGAGTCACCGTTGAATGGTGCGTTGCTCCATGTCATAACTCCACACACAGGTCGAGGTGGGCGAAGCGGAAAATCGATCACGTTCTTTACAGGAGAGAACCACGAACGAGCTCTCGCTGGCGAACTCGCGCGTGTGCTCCGAGATTCACATTTCGATGAGATGGCAGACAGGTTGCAAAAATTCCCGATGACAATCAAGAAAAAAACGCACGGTGCATATGGGGCGTTCTTCAGGGACGATATAGCAGGGACGGCGAGCAAGATCGTGTTTGATTGAACTGGGGGTGATCATGTAATTTGGTGACCCAATTTTACCGAAACGAGTGCCTTCGGTTGAGAGTGACACTTGTACCACACCGCACTACAGTAGCACAACTACTTGGACTCTAATCACTGCGCCAGCCTCGCCGCAGCCGCGCAGCTTCACTTTTCTGTAGAACAATTCTACCAAACAGCGACCATGTTGGGCCTTTTCAGCCAGGCAGGCTCCCATATTCGTAGGGCACGAGGCTTGTCCGTGGAAGATAGGGCACCTGAAGACACTGAGCCAGATGATACATCAATCCTGTGCGTTTGTCTTGCCCTTGTACTCACTCCTCGTTTATATCCTCTATTCCTCCTCCCCCTCGCTCATGGGTTACACAGACGCTGACTACGAGCACAGAGATGAGAACGAGGGCTCCATCATCTCCTCCCTCATATCCCAACTTAGGTTCGTCTCCCTTCACCCTCGGTCCACCCACCCTCATCGCCGTCCCATTTTTAGAGTAGGCATGGACCTCTCCAAAGTCACTTTCCCGACTTTCGTTCTCGAGCCTCGCAGTATGCTCGAACGTATCACGGACTTCATGTCGCACCCGGACCTTATATTTGGGTAAGGGTATCTCGCCGTCTCCTCATGTCATAGACCGTGTGCCCTGAGACCCATTCACTTTTTCCCCCCTTTTTCGCGCCTTCTCCTCGTCTTCGCCACCCCTTTCTCACCAACGATACCCTCTGGCGCTTCTCTGCCATCGTCGTACGACTACATAAAACTAAGCGCCGAGAATTGTATAGAACCCGAAGAGCGATTCCTCCGCGTACTACAGTATTATCTCGCAGGATGGCACATCAAACCAAAGGGCGTCAAGAAACCGTGCGTGCTCATTCCCTGCCTTGACCGAAACACATTGACACGATGGAGTACAGATACAACCCCGTACTCGGGGAGATCTTCCGCTGCCGTTATGATTACTCAAACGGTACACGCGGATTCTACGTTGCGGAGCAAGGCAAGGCACTTGCCCTAGCTGCTCATTGCCACTGACTCATCCCTCTTCTCCAGTGTCCCACCATCCTCCCATCTCCGCCTTCTTTTACATATCGCCCGAGAACCAACTCGTCATCGTTGGTGAGCTGAGACCAAAGTCCAGGTTCCTGGGAAACAGCGTCTTGACGACCATGGATGGTGAGAATCGCATAACGCTCTTGGGTAAGCCTGATGACGGAGGCAAGTTTCTCCACCCCCACGCGATCATCGGTCTTGATCAGTCACTTTTCAGAATATGTCGTCACGATGCCCAACATGTACACGCGCGGTATCTTGTTTGGCAAGATGGTCCTGGAGCTCGGTGATACCTGCACTGTCAAGAACGAGAGACATGGACTGTCCTGTGAACTGGAATTCAAGACCAAGGTACCCTCCCGATCACCTCGCTCGACCTTGTCTCACG
>JBBPNZ010000936.1:0-12450 GCA_038091195.1 Phylloporus rhodoxanthus
G
The DNA here is from genome assembly GCA_038091195.1 of Phylloporus rhodoxanthus. Lineage (NCBI taxonomy): Eukaryota > Fungi > Basidiomycota > Agaricomycetes > Boletales > Boletaceae > Phylloporus > Phylloporus rhodoxanthus. The sequence goes on from JBBPNZ010000936.1 coordinate 2, forward strand.
CATGAAGCACACTGCAATCACCTGTGGGAATTTCAGCTAGCATTGGTGAGGTGGCAGATAGTACTTGCTCTTGGCTACAAATCTGTCCCTAGGTCATGTGATTTGGACTAGGGGCTGTGGAGATATGCCCATTGGAAAACAGTAACTCCATTGCAACAGTTTTTTTCACTTTTGGTTAGAAAAGTGGAATATCATCTAAATCACATGATAGTTGCCAATGTTTGGTTATACAAACAAAGATATATATGTTTACATTATGTAAGAGTTCACACACTTATTTGTTCTTGGTAGTAACTATTATTAAATACACTATTTCTATTGAATAGGGTATTGTGTTCTCTAACCATGAAATAAGCTCTTTTGTATATTCTAGTGTTCAAATCATGGTCAAACACACCCTAATCATCTCTGGTGATGCACTCATAAGTGTGTTTGACTGTGGGAAGCTACTAGAGGTCATTTATCCCCAAATAACACTATTGACTTTATAGTATTATTTGTTTTGCTCAAATTTATTAGATGGAGTAGATTGTCAGAGTGGCCAAAATTGTCTATAACATAACCCAATAGATCCCTAAACTCAACATTGCTGTCAAACACTCATGAAAGACTTGTATAAAGCTTGTGTCCAAGCAATTATGTCTTTCCTACCTACTAAGGATATAGAGTTCTAGTCAAAACAAACATTTTCCAGTTCCTCTCTAGTCTACTCTTGTATATGTGACTTAATTTAATGATATTATGATTTACCAGTCACTATTCCATTGGGTTTATCCTGTATAAACAGAGTTCATACATGGATTCTAAAACCAAGAAAAGGAGAGTAGACAATGTTGCCTGAACAAAAGTTTTATACAGACCTTCCATGAATGTTTGAGATTAGTGTTGAGTTTAGGGATCTGTTGGGTTACATTTTAGACAGTTTTGGCCACTCTGACAATCTACTCCATCTAATAAATTTGAGCAAAACAAATAATACTACAAAAGTCAATAGTGTTATTTGGGGATAAATGACCTCTAGTAGCTTCCCACAGTCAAACACACTTATGAGTGCATCACCAGGGATGATTAGGGTGTGTTTGACCATGATTTGAATGCTAGAATATACAAAAGAGCTTATTTCATAGTTAGAGAACACAATACCCTATTCAATAGAAATTGTTACAATTTTCCTTCTCTTTTATCACCTCATCCTCTTTCTCTTCTCCTCTCACTTTGACAATTGGCGAGGTGACCGCCATTACTCCTACTCTGCTTTCCTCTTGATCACCGGACCTATCTCCTTCACCTTGATTTGCCTACCGTGTACTACTTCTTCCTCTTTCGTGTCTCCCAACACCGTTCTCTCTCACAACAGATAACTTTGCCCGCTTTCCATGACATTCCTTGATGTTCTTTCCTTTCTTGTCTTCTTGGTCCATGCACAAGGTAGACACATATAAATACCTTATTCGACTCTCATGTACATTAGTCTTGATCTGCGCAATACTAGCGTATATTCAAGTCCATCCTTGCGACTTCTTAGTTGAATCTTTAGTCCTCGTCTCGCTCAAGGAAACCCCTTGATCGACCCTTCGTCACCTCATCCTCGTCTCACTCAAGGAAACCCCTTGATCGACCCTTCGTCACCTCATCCTCGTCTCGCTCAAGGAAACTCCTTGACCGACCCTCATCCTCCTTCATTCCTACTGCCTCTAGAGTTGATCTCTTCATGAGTATCACTCGAGTCAGCAAGTCTTAGGAGCCATCGTCTATTGTATACGCTACATGTAACAGAAATAGTGTATTTAATAATAGTTACTACCAAGAACAAATAAGTGTGTGAACTCTTACATAATGTAAACATATATATCTTTGTTTGTATGACCAAACATTGGCAACTATCATGTGATTTAGATAAGATTCCACTTTTCTAACCAAAAGTGAAAAAACTGTTGCAATGGAGTTGCTATTTTCCAATGGGCATATCTCCATAGCCCCTGGTCCAAATCACATGACCAAGGCACCATTATGTAGCCAAGAGCAAGTACTATTGTCCATGCCACCAAAGCTAAGCGAGATTCCCACAGGTGCTTGCAGTGCACGTCGCGCACTGCATCAAGGTTAGACATTGCAACGCTTTTTGGAGTCACTGTATGCACAATACCACTGAGTGCCATGCCCGAGGCACCAATAGACATTGTGGCAGATCATCAACACTTGAAGTGGTGAGAAAGGACCACAAACGCTGGAACATACATTAATCCCTGGCCAATCCCAGAAGTAAGGCCTTGAGTGAGCAATGCCTGTTCAATCCATGAGCATATTTGAAGAAAGAAATATCATCAGAAAACTGTACCTGGTAGTAGTGTCCTGGCTGTACCAAGGACAACATAAAGATAGATAGAGATTGGAGGACAGCACCAGTGATGTACACGTGATGGCTATGGTGATAAGAATCCATGATGATGCCACATTGGCGCAGCCTTACAAATATCCTTTATCAAACAGTGGGCCACACATTGGTCCCATTCTGGTCACCAGAAATGCAATCAAGCTTCCAATCCATCTACATCATATCTTTATCAATGTTATGAGTAATAGAGTCGAATTACTCACGAGATGGCTGATAGGCTCTCATTTTGAAGGTGATGTTCAGAATAGAAAGCTGATCACATCCAGAACTGTCAAGCCATTGCAAATTCCTCTCTAAAGAAACATTCACCTTGATAAACACCAAAAGCACTTGTATACCTGCTTGAGGATAAGAAGCAGGGGAGCATTATTTGTGCATCACATACCCATATCCACAAAACTCAGAAAGAAAACTATGAGGAGGTGGTGGATGGTGTACATTGACTCTATTAATGGAGAAAACCTTATGTTCCTAGTACTGTACACCAGGCTTCTAACTCACCATCTGGTAAATCTGGTTCAGCATTAGTGTGGGAGGATGATGACAATGTCTCATCTGTAGAGATCTTGAGTGCACACTCAAGACCTACAAGAGGCCAGAATTTGGGGGGGAAGAAGACATCTTTCTGAAAGGGGAGTAGATAGAAGCAATAGATTGTGCCTTGGTCTGTATATATAGTAATATCACAGATCACTAGCTTACATGCATTGTTGAACATTCTCGACTATGAAATTGGCATCACGGCCATTGTTACAAGGGTAAAAATGACATTGATAACAGGCAAATAAATCCTGCTAACTCAAGATCATATACTATATATATAAGGTGGCAGGCCAAAAGGACTAGTGTGTCATTGATCATGTGGTAGGGCTGAATCATACAAACCTTAGCTTACAAAAGATGTTTGCATCTTTCTTGTTGAGGGACAGATCTGAGATCTGAAAAATGGTGGACTCTTGATGGTATTGGTTTGAGGAGGTCGAAGGCCAGTATCAGTTGGCTGTGGTCACTGTTCAACCTACTGGGAAAATGTGACAAACAATTGATGAGATCCAAAGAACAAGCCCATGGAATAGCTGCAACCTCATGAGAGGAATATAGTATGGGGATCAGTAGTGGTTGAAATTCCATCATAAAAAAGGTCAATTTGTGACAAGTGCTGCAATGGCTGACAAAATATCCTATGCATCGGGTTGCTGATGTCATCCAGCAAATGATGCAACCACTTCTGTACATCTCAGTCACATGCAGTGATGAAGTTCCTCACAGAGGATGGAGGCTCCTATCAATCTTTAATCACACCACCATCATACATCTCATTATGTCCACCTTCACCTAGAAAACACTTGGGTATATCATAGCATGTGCAGCCATCATGACAATATCCATCTTCACTCTGCCTATATTGACAATCACAGTCTGCTACCTTAGGAAGGTTCAGGGACTCTGCAGCTGGGCTGTTTGTGCTTTTGTCATATCAGGCCATGTTTTCTTTGGTGTAGCTGGCTCAGCACTGTGTGCTTTTGTAGCATTTCCCATGTCTGTCCTGCTTGCTATTGTCTTTAATATAGGGGGAGCATTAGGTATCCTAACTTTTCCCTTTTGCTTCAGTAAGTCAAATTATTCATTCATACAATTCTCTATGCTACTATGGCTCACATTTTCTTAAGACCTTGGCTAGACCAATCTTCCCCTTGTCCCTCTCCTTATCACTTTTTATGAGTTTGTTTGCATGGCTCTTCTCAAGCACTTCACACCAGACAAGGTATCACACTTTCAAGACATCTTTCCTGCAGGATGGGTACTAAAATGTATGTTCATTTCATTTATCCAATCAAAGTTTATTGATTGATCTTTGTAGTTATTAGCATGGAGGTGGAGCAGGCTGACTTGGAGGATAGACAACACATGGCACCAGAACATGAAACCCATGATGATGTTGATAGTTGTTAGACTTTATCATTATTTCTACTTATCACTTTGCACTCGTCCATCATACATACATGTACACAGATTACATCAGCCATGCGTACACCTTAGATCTCTCTTTCTCTCCTTCCTTTCCTCAGCATTCCACACTGTTTTGGGTTAGCACTGAGGTATGTTTGATCCTTATTCATGTTAGATTATCACTCATGTAGATTACCTAGATTCATTGCTCTAGGTAATATTAGCGTTCCACACTGTTTCGGATATGCACTGAGATTCGTTGCTCTAGCTCTTACAATGTTACGATTTCTCTTCTCTTTCATCGCCTTATCCTGATTCTCTTCTCTTCTCATCGTTCTAACTGGAGAGGCGACCACTTTTACTTGTACTCCGTGTTTCTTTTGATCACCGGACCTATCTCATTTAGGCTCATCCGACTTCCATGTACTTCGTCTTCCCCTCTCGTCTCACCCTTTACCCTTATCTCTCACGACGGGTAACTTTGCCCGTGTTCCTTGACGTTCCTCGATATTCTTTTCCTTTTCTAGCTTCATTTCCTTTCTCGATTCCTTGGTCCGTGTGCAAGGTGTCAGACGTATAAATACTTGTCGTCTACTGCATTTGTACCCTAGTCTTGAACTGCGCAATACTAGCGTATTCATAACTCCTCTCGAGCAACCTTAGTCTTGATATCAAGGAAACCCCTTGATATAACCTTAGTCCTTGTCTCGTTCCAGGAAACCCCTGAACGACCCTTCGTCTCTCGTCGTCCTAGTCTCGCTTCAGGAGAACCCTAAAGCGATCCCTCGTTCTCCTTCGTCTCTTGCCATCCCTTGAGTTGGTCTCTTCGTGAGTATCACTCGAGTAGCAAGTTAGGAGTCACACCCATTGTGTACGCTACGCGTAACAAAAGTTCAAGACTTACCTTGGTCCCACCTTCTATGGTGTAGGACCCATCAGTTGTCAACACGAGTCGATCATCAAGATTCGGACTCCGGCCAGACCCCCTCGACGCCGACAGCGACATTGAAATTGACACCCCTGAAGAACAACCCCTCCACAGAAGCCACCGCTCGCACAGACCCCAGATTACTTATCCAAGCATTACTCAGAGAACAATTATCCAAACTTCTCCCTCGCCACTCCCACCAGCAAGCCCACAGCCCACTACTGCCATGTCCGCCTGTACCACTGAACTCAAAGTGGCCCTCCCCGCTGACTTCTCAGGCAAACCAACTGACGCCTCTCGATGGATCAAGGCTATGAAAGCCTACTTCGCTTTAAACACCACCCTGTATTCTCATGATGACAATAAGGTCATGACCACTCTGAACAAGATGTCCAAAGGACGAGGCGCTTCCTTCGCCGAAATGTGGTATGACAAGATGGCCGACACCACCATCACCACAGGAAAGACTTTCAAAGAGTTCGCCGACAATTTTGAATCTACGTTCTACCCCTTTGACACCAAAGCCACTGCCCGTCTTGAGCTGTCGAAGCTCATCCAGAAAACCTCCTGCCTCTCGAACGGAACCATCGACGATGGTTTCCAACAGTACATCACCGATTTCCAGAACCTCTCATGCAAAGCTGGTATCACCGACGACATCACCCTCATAGACCAGTTCTCCCTCGGCCTCGACCAACGGATCACAACTATGATCCTCTCCATGGCTGCCATCCCCACCACCATCGCCAAGTGGATCAACCAAGCAAAGGTCTTCCATGCGCAGAAAATGCGCATTCTCGCTCTTCGAGGAGGACGCACCCCTCCCACCTTTACTCCCCGCCCCACTAAAGACCCCAATGCTATGGATGTCGATGCTATCTCCGTCGCCAAACTAACACCAACCGAACGAGCTAGGTGTTTCAGAGAAAACCTATGCTTCCATTGCCGCCTCCCTGGCCACAGCACCCTGAAATGCCGAAAGTTCCCAAATACCTCCTCGACCCCTCCGCGACAATTTCAGAGTACCTCGTCTTCCTCTAAGTCTATCCAGAACATCCGAACCACAGAAACCACAACGTCCTCTCCTACCGCCACCATAGCCACTGCCACCCCACTTGACAAATACGTCAACTCACTTAAGACTTCTGGAAAAGGAGAAAAGGAGAACCTTTCCATCCTCAAGATGTGCTACGAAGAGCCACCTGAGGAAACCCTCCCTGTCCCTGCTGAACGTATTCACACCACTAAGGATTTTTGAAAAGGGAAGCTGCCTCGACGTCTCCTTCCCTAGATCTCGACCATGTACTTGTAGCTACAAGCAATGAACGAACCATGCGTCTCCCCATTGTGCTACAAGGAAAGACCAAAACCGTCGACACAGATGCCCTTATCGACTCAGGAGCCACTGGAAATTTCCTCGACCCTCGTCTCCTCCCTCTCGGAGATTTCAAACTTACCCATTTACCCGAACCACTCCTTGCTTACAATGTTGATGGAACCACTAACATCAAAGGTTCTATCTTGTGGAATGCAATAATCAACTTCTCTGCTGATAGTTTCTCCGACTCTGCCTCCTTCATGATCCTTCGCCTCCGCCAACCACATGTCATCCTCGGAATGCCTTGGCTCCAGAAATGGAACCTGATCATTAACTGGGAACAATTCACACTTGACTTACCATCTCGACCGACGGACAACTTCATTTCAGGACTCAACCCCGACCTGGACCATGACATCTCCATGCTGTTCTCTTCTCGATATCCCCAAGGGGTTGAGCGGACTCTTTGTGAGTGCCCTCCCTCGAAGGAATCGACAAGTGAACACATCGATAAGATCTCTATCTCCACTGAAATCACTCAGACCAAAAAACCAAAAGAAATCCCTATCCCCAACTTCTGCTCTGATTTCGCCGATGTCTTTGCTGAAACAACCCATGACCAACTCCCACCTCATCGCCCCTTTGACCATACCATCGATCTAAAAGATACCTTTGTCCCAAAGATCGCAAAAGTCTATCCATTAAATCCCTCTGAAAAGGAGACCTGTAAAGCTTTCGTCGAAGAACATATCAAAACTGGCCGCATTGTCCCATTCAAATCCCCTCAAGCCGCTCCATTCTTCTTCGTCGCAAAGAAGGATGGAGGCCTCCGTCCTTGCCAAGATTATTGATACCTCAACAGTCACACCATCCGAAATGCCTACCCACTTCCTCTTATCACTGAACTTATCGACAACATGAAGGACGCAAACTTCTTTACCAAGTTTGATATCTGTTGGGGATACAACAACATTCGCATTCGAGAAGAAGACCAATGGAAAGCCGCTTTTATCACCCCACTTGGCCTCTTTGAACCAACCATCATGTTCTTCGGTTTCTGCAATGTGCCCGCTACCTTCCAAGCGTTCATGAACCACATATTCGCCGATATGATCCTTGAACGATGGCTCAAGATCTACATGGACGATCTTGGCATTCACACACATGGAACTATAGAACTTCATCACGAACGGACTCGTCGTGTCCTTCTTCGTCTTCGTGAAAACGGTTTGTCTCTGAAAATCTCCAAATGCTCCTTTGACACCCCCACTATGGAGTATCTTGGCATGATTATTGGACAAGGACTCGTCCGGATGGACCCCAAGAAACTCTCCACCATCAACGAGTGGAAACCACCCACATCTGTCAAAGGCGTTCGTTCTTTCTTAGGTTTCGCCAACTTCTACCGCAAATTCATCCCAAATTACTCCAACATTGTCGCCCCCCTGACCTTCCTCACCCGGAAGAACGAGCCTTGGCTCTGGTCCTCATTGCAACAATGATCCTTTGACTCTCTCCAACAACTCTTTTGCACAGCCCCTATCCTCGCCATCCCAGACGTTTCAAAACCCTTCCACGTTATGACTGACGCCTCTCTTCTTGCTGCTGGCACCGTCCTCATGCAAGATGATCCCAATGGCGACAAGCGTCCTGTCGCCTACTTCTCTAGGACTTTCTCTCCCGCTGAGCGCAACTATGATATCTATGACCGTGAACTCCTTGCCATTATTCTTGCCCTTGATGAATGGAAACACTACCTCCAAGGGACGCCTCACTCTGTCTTTGTCATTACCGACCACAAGAACTTGTCTTATATCCGTGACCCTTGGAAACTTTCTCGTCATCAAGCCTGTTGGTCTCTCTTTTTACAGGACTTCGACATCAACTGGGTCATCACACCGGGCACCAAAATGGGCCCTGCCGACGCCTTCTCTCATCGCAACTCCGTTGATACCTCTTCCGATAACCTAGACACCTCCATCGTTCCTGACCCCGTCATTATCAATGCCCTGGACATCACCCTTGCCCGCCACATTCAATCCTCCACGCCATCTGACCCCTTTGTCATCAAAGCACTCTCTGCTCTCGATGACGGATCACCCCTCTTCACTCATGCCTCCCTAGCTGACTGGCACTTCGACAATGGCCACCTTTACTTCAAAGGTCGCATGTATGTTCCACCTCCCGCTCGCTCCGCCCTCCTACACTCCATCCATTCCTCCCCTTTATCGGGTCACATGGGTGTCTACCGCACCAAGGTTATTCTTGAGCAGGACTTCTGGTGGCCAGGCCTCTCCACTTTTGTCAAACACTTCGTCGACGGCTGTGCCGTCTGTCAGCAAAACAAGGTCAATACTCACCCCACCGTCCCACCTCTGTCCCCTATCGCTTCCTCCACGTCATTGCCATTCAGGCAACTGTCTTGTGACCTCATCACCGACCTTCCTCCGTCCGCTGGCCACGATTCTATTTTGGTCATGGTCGACCACAGCCTTACTAAGGGGGTAATTCTCATCCCTTGTTCCAAAACCATCGACGCCGCAGGAATTGCCTCCCTTTTCTTTGAAAACATGTTTAAACGCTTCGGCCTCCATGACTCCCTCATCTCCGACAGAGGACCACAATTCGCGTCTGCCTTCGCCAGAGAACTTGCTCACCTCCTAAAGTACAATGTCCGCCTCTCTACCGCTTATCACCCCCAATCCGATGGACAAACTGAACGAACCAATCAAGAATTAGAAACTTACCTCCGTATCTTTTGCACCAACAACCCCCACGCCTGGGCATAATCCTTATCAGCTGCGGAATTTCATCATAACTCTGCCCCGCACAGCTCCACGAAACGCTCCCCTTTTTCATTGATCTACGGCTATGAACCACATTCCTACCCCTTGCTCGGCAAGACCTTCCTCCCCGTTCTTGAAAATCGGCTCTCCAACCTAGATGAAGCACGAAAGGAAGCCCTTGCAGCCCACAAATCCACCTGAAAGCTCATGTCCACTCGCTCCACTCGTCGCTTCTCCCCCTGGAAAGTTGGAGACAAGGTGTGGCTCGAGGCGACTCATCTCCGTCTCAGGTACCCATCAAGGAAACTTGCACCTAAACGTCACGGCCCCTTTGAGATCATCCGCGTACTATCCCCACTGACGTATGAACTCCACCTCCCGAAGACCTGGAAAGTTCACAACGTGTTCCACGCCTCCCTCCTTTCCCCTTTTTGCTCCACTGACACTTACGGCCCCTCCTTCGCTCTCCCACCACCTGACGTCATAGATAACGAAGAAGAATACGAAGTCGAAGCTATTCTCTCACACAAGGGTCCAACTAGCTGACGGAAGTACCTGACCACGTAGAAAGGTTACCCCTCATCCGAAAATACTTGGGAACCTGAGTCCAACCTCCGACACTCCGCTTCAATTCTCTCTCATTATAAACGTCTCCATCGCCTCTAGAATGGTAAGATCCCAATTGATGGTCTCTACGTGAGTATCTCTTGCGATCTTGCTACCCACAACTCTACCATTCCAAATCATGTCGTTCTTAACCTCCTCCGTGGCCTCTTCTTCCTTGTCCTCTCCATCTGGATCACCTGCCGGACTGCATGCCAGAAAAGTCTACCCCACCTTCTTGCCGGAACCCGCTCAACTGTCTTTATTCTCTGCCATCTTGGACTCCCCCCCTTTAGTGCACGCCATCGAAAACAACCCCCTCTTCGCTGACGACCACGTCATTCAAGACCTCATTCGTATCTTCCACGGAGCCGCTAGTGCTCTCATTCTCCTCCTATCTTCTACACAACCTGACATTCCGTTACGTTTCTCTTTGTCGGAGATCTCACGTTCCACGTTATCCGCTCTTCGTCATGCAAATTTTAGTACCTACATCGAAGCCTTGACGCCGGACTGTATTTACCCTACTTTTCATCATATCTTCCTTACTCTTCCACAAGACCAACGCGACCATTACCTTTCCTGTACGGACGCTTTCATTTTACACTCCCCCACTCACGCCCCTCTCCCGGTTCCACCTCCTACTCATAGCTCCTTGGCCCTTCGCCTCTCCTCTCCCCCGCCCACAGACACCCCCACCGCAGTAGAGTCTGACTGGGCTCCCACCGACAGCGACGACGAGGACCCCATCACCACAGCTATTCCTATTCCCCACGACCGACTGCAATGGATCACTCTCCCCGACGGCAATCGTTCTCTATCTTCTCCTACTCAAGTTCTCCCGTTGCCTGACCACTATCAACTTCCCCTCGCTTCCTCGACCACTGAATGCTTTCAGTGTCATGCTCGAGGTCACATACGAGAGAACTGCCCCGCCTATACTTGCCCTCACTGCCATGCGTCCGCCCCAGGCCATCCTGTGTGTAGCTGCCTTACTCTCCACTGCGACTTCTGTCGTAACTGGGGTCATCATGACCGACACTGCCCCCATTGTAACTGCGGGCTTTGTGCTCAACCAGGACACATCCTCGATCTCTGTCCGTCTGCTTGCGTTCCCCTGTCTCACTAACTGGCGAACCACCGAAGAGTCGTATTTCCCTGGAATCAGCTACTGGGGAAAACCGGGATTAACTGTTGAACCAGGAGTTCAACTGTACAAGGGGGGTAATGTTACGATTTCTCTTCTCTTTCATCACCTCATCCTGATTCTCTTCTCTTCTCATCATTCTAACTGGAGAGGCAACCACTTTTACTTGTACTCCGTGTTTCTTTTGATCACCGGACCTATCTCATTTAGGCTCATCCGACTTCCGTGTACTTCGTCTTCCCCTCTCGTCTCACCCTTTACCCTTATCTCTCACGACGGGTAACTTTGCCCGTGTTCCTTGACGTTCCTCAATATTCTTTTCCTTTTCTAGCTTCATTTCCTTTCTCGATTCCTTGGTCCATGCGCAAGGTGTCAGACGTATAAATACTTGTCGTCTACTGCATTTGTACCCTAGTCTTGAACTGCGCAATACTAGCGTATTCATAACTCCTCTCGAGCAACCTTAGTCTTGATATCAAGGAAACCCCTTGATATAACCTTAGTCCTTGTCTCATTCCAGGAAACCCCTGAACAACCCTTCGTCTCTCGTCATCCTAGTCTCGCTTCAGGAGAACCCTAAAGCGATCCCTCGTTCTCCTTCATCTCTTGCCATCTCTTGAGTTGGTCTCTTCGTGAGTATCACTCGAGTAGCAAGTTAGGAGTCATGCCCATTGTGTACGCTACGTGTAACATACAATAGTAATGATTTTTCTCTGTTGAAATACCTTCACCTGGTGAGTACTATGCCACTTGTCATTTGATTCTTATAATGAAATTGGCTTTCAGATTTCTGAACCCTTCAAGCAGGTACCGAGTTATGCACAATATCACAGGATACCCACACTACCTTCTGAAGGTACATAATTCAACAGACACATTAGCTTAGATTGTAATTTCTTTTATCTGTTTTGTATTGGATTAGGCAAAATGTGATTACAATCTAGCACTAGTTGCTACTGTCGAGATCCTCCTGCACTTAGGCCACCGATCAGTAAATTACAGTGGCTCAAAAAACTGTCCCAATGTTTACATGTTTTTCATTAAATGGCTCCTAACCCTGATAACCCCTAATCTGAATCTAACATATAGGTATATGAAATGAGGTACTCACTCTTGGCTTTCTATCCATGTAAGGGTCAAAAGATTTGGTTGAGATTTGATGAAATAACAGTCATAACAAGATAACAACTCATTAGGACAGTTGTTTGACTTTAAGTCTATATTACATATATTAGACCCTAGAATAATGTAAAATGATTATATATCTTAGGTAAATACTATATTATGTCACAGTTATGTAATAAATTATGTAACAACATATA
>JBBPNZ010000937.1:0-12441 GCA_038091195.1 Phylloporus rhodoxanthus
AGGATGTTTTCTTTTTTAGAAGAGGAAATGGGATGCATAGTGAATCTGAAAGACATGAGAGATGAAACCAGTGCTTAAATAGTGTCAGTTGAGGTGGTTACTATGATACAGTAACTATGGCAACCATTAGTCATGCTTCCATCAAGGGTTACATATGACAGCTGTCAAACTTTGACAGATGTGACAGGTAGTTACACAATTGAGTCAATGACATGTTAAATTGAATTGACTATATCTCCATAAATACATATTCAAATTACATCAATATTTTTTTCACACATGGCCAGGAGCATGTGCTTCCCACCACCTACTTACACTTTGGCTCTATTTGTTCTTTCCCCTGAGTTACATAACAGACACTTCAAAATCTCAAAACATTGACTCAATTTTGGAAGTCACTGTATGTGTGGGATCTAGGGTTACACCAGCTATGGCACCTTCACAGATCATTTGGTGAATGGACTTGGGTCCGATATGCCCTAAGCATACATGCAGCTCTTGCATTGAATACTGATCATTTGCATGAGTGGTCGCAGTGTATAATCCTCGTGGTGATTTGAGTATGTATAGCCTATGGTTGGCTGGTATATTCACCACCTGTCGCTTTTTTGAATTGAAGATATGGTATTGTGAATTGCGGAAGAGTGCAGCATAGCCTGCGTTGTCTAGGTGGCTGATTGATACAAGGGTTACACCCAATTTTGGTGTGTACAATATGTCTTTTAACAGGACACATGTTATGGTCTGACTGTTCGGTATCATTATCAGCAGGCTTCCTTTTCCAGTTGCCTCAAAGACGTGTTTGTCAGCTGCAGTGATGGGTTTGGGTGCGATAGAGGTGAAGTCAATAAATTGGCTCTTCAGGGATGACATGTGACGAGTTGCACTGGAGTTGAAAAGAATGATATGATTTATGTGATTGCTTGCCTCATGTGCAACTGAGACGTAGTCAAGGCTAGTGGAGTCTTCATCTTGAAGTTTGTCAATCTGTGCCATCCAAACACCATCTGGTTCTTCTGCATTTGCGGTAGCAGCCACTGTCTTTTCACTTCATGCCTTGTTGCCCTCTTGGCCCTTTGTCTTTCCATTCCCATTGCTCCCGTTGCCCTCACCTTTCCCCTTTTTGTCAGAGTTCTTGGGACATTGTTTTCACCTGTGTCCTGTTTCCCCACAATCATAGCACTTGCCCTTGAAGGCAGGTTTGCCTGATGACAACACAGAGTATGCACTATCATCGTTTCCAGCTGAGTGAGTTTTTTGTGTCCACATCATCCGATGGTCATATTCATCAGTGACTCTAGACATGATGTCATCAGAGTGTAGCTCAACTTTGCTCATTCCAGCAGAGATTGTGAGAGAGGAAACAATGGCGTTGTAAATGGGAGGGAGGAATAATGTGACGATGTGGACAAGTTCTTTATTAGAGATATCTTCACCAAGCGCAGCAAGTTCTTCATGCATGGTGCGTATCTTGTCAAAGTGCTCGCGAACATTATTTTTCTCATGACAGTATGTTTCAAAGAGTTTATGGCATAGGTTGAGGGCAACGAGTCCAGAGTGTTGTTGGAATTCCTTGATAAGTAGGTTCCACACCTCGTGGGCAGTGCTGACATGCCACATGCACATGCATAGTGAGTCCTCCATTGAGCTGTTGAGGTATGAGCACATGCTAGCATCACCTTTTCTCCATTTTACAAGTTCTACAGGATGTTCATCTATCGCTTTTTGTTCTTCCGTGTCCGGCACCCATTTTTGGGTCTTGCCTTCCTGAGGATCTACAGGTAGCTTTGATGTTCCATCCAGATAACCTAGCAAGTCTTTCAATATGGCTATCATCTCGATTTTCATCCGGTACAAAAGCCAGTTGGTCCCACTAGCTTTCAAGATTGGGATTCTGGGCTGGTTGTCTTTCATGTACATGGACATGTTTGCTTGTGTCGTTAATGGAGTTTTTGTGCAGGTTAGCGGGCAACACCAGGGCTCATAACCTGAAGAAGGTTATGACACTCAGTAACCAGACAGAGTCACTTTGTATTAGGGATCTACCTGAAGAAGGTTATGACACTATAGGTAGATCAGTATAAGCTAAGTAACCAGAAGGATGTTCTCACCTCAGTAACCAGACAGAGTCACTGAGATGGAACGTGCGAAGAAGCAAGTATAAAAGTAGTACAACATGATTACATAAGTGCGGCAGTGCCATGCAATTGCACATATTCCAACATATGTGTGTATCAGCTCCATACATAAAGGAATTTACTACACTATACTAACATACACTAGTTTTGCTATGTAAATGTGGGTCCTTCATATTCTGAGCTTGTGGGGATATGTATGTATCAGCTCCACATATAGAGGAATTTACTACACTGTAGTAACATACACTAGTTTTACTAAAGACACTCGGGTCCTTCATCTTTGAGGATGTAGGTGAATACATGTGGTGATAAAGGACTGAGGGCAACTAGCCAAGCTTGGGATCAACTCAGGATGACTCTGCAGTCCACTGTGAGTAACCAATGTTGATATTAGAGGTATAGAGTGAAGATACAGTACCTGCAGTCCACTGTGAGTAACCAAAGAGGCTCAGAGTGGACTTGCAGGGAAATGTGGGCTTGAAGTAAATACTAGCAAACAACTGGCAAGCCACATCAGCCACATCATCACAAAGTGAAAGAAGCACCACACAAGTGCAGAATAAAGCTAGAAAGGTGTGGAAAAGTGGTAGATAGGAAACTTGAATATGGAGAACATTATGAGAGTGAAATGAACATGAATAGAGTGCGAAATCACTGAATCTAACATGTGGATGAGTTGGCCTTCTTTCTCTGCATATAGAATATTGAACTACACTGCAATGGGATCTCAGACCTGAGAGCTAGTTGTGCTATAGCCATATGTGCCTGTGAAGCATACAGAGGTAGGTATATATGGATGGATGAGTCATGTGTCAGCCTCTCCATATTGAAGGCCACACTATATCACTGTTGGGTCTCATATAGAATGCAAACAATGTTAATACAGCTACAGCCATGTTGATTTCAAATTTACATTCACAAAGCAACAAGTCACAGATATGTACTATATAGTACAGAGGTGCACACATTAAATTGGTATTTACATCCATAAGCTACCAACAGTGCATATGTGCATTCATTTCTCTTTCTGCCTCTCAATGTGATCCAACAGTGCATATGTGCATTCATTTCTCTTTCTGCCTCTCAATGTGATCCAACAACTCCATGAGCTGTAATATTTCCTGCCTCACATATTTCTGCTTCTCCACGAAACTCAGAAAGTCAGCCCAATATTGATTTATGGCATTTACAATCAGTTTGTCCTTCCTTTCATCATATGGCACTTATTTGCTCTGCTCTCAAATGGTCTGCTATTTGTTCAATATATCTGTGAACTGTTACCATTGGTGTTGAAATTGCTGCCACATTGCTTACCAGAGATATATTCTTCTGGAATGTTTCTATCTGAGCTGTGCAATCATTCAACTTTATTGGCCATGTGGAACTCATCTTCGACATGACACTTCTCAGCTAGGAAGGGGGATGGAGAGTTGACAATGACTTACAGTAGGGCATCAATGCTCTTTGCACCCTCACTGCTTTATCCACATGAAACAAAGGGTCCTGTCATCTAAGGACCTCTGACAGAATATCCTCTCCCAAGAGCTGCTGCAAATAGGAAGAGGGAGAAGTTGGGCTGCATCCTTCTGCACTATCTGGGAGCAGTTTGTAATCAGCATTCTGCTACTATGTCAGTTGCTTTTTGCTCACTGATACACTCCTCGTCTGATCTTTCCAACTGTTCTCTCTAGTAAAACGAGATCACCACAGGCCCATCTTCAGGTTCCTTAAGAAGTGGAACCTTGTGGAGAGAGCTGGTAGTGGTGGTCTCTTGGCATGTAGTTTTATCCAAACTCTTGATCCTTCTCAGGGAGGCAAAGCTTTTTGATGCCTTTTTCCGCTTTAAAGGGGGAGGTGGAATCAGAAGAGTGGCTAGAGAAGGAAGGGCCTCTACTTGTTCCTGCTTGTCATCTAGTTTAAGCTAACATGCCTGTTCTCTCAGCTTTGATGGTGGTGATGGGATCTTGGGCTTGCTTAAGGGAGGGAGGCGCTCCATTTGTTGAAGCCTGTCATCCAATGTGACATATGTTTCTTCTTTCCTCTGTTTGGATAGAGGCTGTGGAATTTTTAGTTTGTTCAAGGTGTTACGATTTTTCCTTCCCATCCTCTTACGCCTCTTCTTAGGAGGGATACTAGCTATGTTCTTCACCTTATTCTGGTACTTCACGCATTGACTCTTTCTGATTTCATTTCTCGTCCGATCCAACTCGGACATCTCTGACTCATTCTTGCTTACTCTCCCTGTGCCCGATCCATCTCGGACAATCTCGCCTTTCACATAGTATAGCCTGTGCTTCCCTTTGATCTTCACATTCCACAGTTCACTGCCTTTACCTTACTCATGATATCTTTGCACTGAGACTTTCCTTTCCCTTTCTCTTTCTGGGAATTGTCTTTTTCCCCTTTTACCTCTCCTTGGTCCGTGCACGTACTTGGCCTAGTATAAGTACCTACTCGACCCCTTTGTATTCCTTAGTCTTGATCTGCACAATACTAGCGTACATTCAAGTCCCATCCGTGTGACTCCTTAGTCGAACTCTAGTCCTTGTCTCAATCAAGGTAATCCCTTGATTGATCCTCGTCTCAGTCTCATTCCAGGAAACCCCTGAACGACCTTCGTCCCTTATCACCCTAGTCTCACTTCAGGAAATCCCTAAGCGATCCCTCGTCCTCCTTATTCCTCTGGAGTTGGTCTCTTTGTGAGTATCACTCGAGGTAATCGGTTTAGGTGTGGAATCCATTGTGTACACTATGCGTAACAAAAGATCAAGACTGTCCCTGGTCCCACCTTCTATGGTGTAGGACCCACCTGTTACCACCACGAGTCGATCTTTCAGATTTGGACTCTATCGCAGTGCCCATAACCCCGACAGCAACATCGAGATCGATATCCCTGAAGAACCATCGCCCCCCAGTAGCCAACAACACCACAGACCCCAGACCTCATACCCTAGCATCACTCATAGGACTGCTATCCAGACTCACCCTGCAACACCGCTGCCCACAACCCCACAGCTTGCTATCACCGCCCCACCACAGCCCACCACTGCTATGTCCTCCCATGCCTCTGAACTCAAAGCGGCTCTCCCCACTGACTTCTCTGGAGAACCTACCAACGCTTCCAGATGGATCAAGGCCATGAAGGCCTACTTTTCCCTCAACGACACACTATACCAAACTGACAACGATAAAATCATGACCACCCTTAACAAGATGTCTAAGGGAAGAGGTGCCTCCTTCGCCGAGATGTGGTATGACAAGATGGCCGACACCACCATCACCACAGGAAAGACCTTCAAGGAGTTCGCCGACAACTTCGAGTCTACTTTCTATCCCTTCGACACCAAAGCCACTGCCCGCCTCGAGCTGTCAAAGCTCATCCAGAAGACCTCTCACCTCTCGAATGGAACCATCGATGATGGATTCCAGCAGTACATCACTGACTTCCAAAACCTCTCGTGCAAGGCTGGCAT
Source organism: Phylloporus rhodoxanthus (assembly GCA_038091195.1). Classification (NCBI taxonomy): domain Eukaryota; kingdom Fungi; phylum Basidiomycota; class Agaricomycetes; order Boletales; family Boletaceae; genus Phylloporus; species Phylloporus rhodoxanthus. Next base: position 5,612 of record JBBPNZ010000937.1, read on the forward strand.
CACCGACGATGTCACCCTCATTGATCAGTTCTCCCTCGGCCTCGATCAACGCATTACCACCATGATACTCTCTATGGCAGCCATCCCCACCACCATCTCCAAATGGATTGATCAAGCTAAAATCTTCCACGCGCAAAAGATGCGCATCCTTGCCCTTCGCGGAGGATGGACTCCTCCAACCTTTACCCCTCACCCCATCAGAGATCCAAATGCCATGGATGTCAATGCTATCTCCATCACCAAACTCACCCCCACTGAACGCACCAAATGCATCCGGGAAAATCTTTGCTTCCATTGTCGCCTCCCGGGTCACTCCACCCAGAACTGCCGAAAGTTCCCCAGAACCCCCACCACCATCAGACGCCCACAGAGTATTCATTCCACCGAAACCTCTACCCCAGCTCCCTGACCCTCGTCATCCATCGCCACCATCGCCAATGCCAACCCCCTCAATGAATATGTCAATTCATTGAAGATGTCTGGCAAAGGAGAGAAAGAAATTCTCTTTGTTCTCAAGATGTGTTATGAAGAACCTCCCAAGGAACCCTGCTCTGTTCCTCCGGAACGTATCCAAGCTGCAAAGGATTTTTGAAAAGGGAAGCCGCCTCGACGTCTCCTTCCCTCACTGCCGATCATGTACTTGTAGCACAAAACAACAATAGAACTATGCGTCTCCCTGTTCAGCTACATGGAAAGACAAAAACTGTCAACACCAACGCCCTCATTGACTCAGGAGCAACAGGAAACTTTCTCAACCCTTGACTTCTCCCTTTGGGGGATTTCAAATTATCTCACCTAGCACAACCACTCATCGCTTACAATGTAGATGGAACTATGAACACTAAAGGATCCATCCTATGGAAGGCAACAATCAAGATCTCTGCCTCCGACCTCTCCAATAATGTCTCCTTTCTAGTACTTCGTCTTCGTCACCCCCATGTCATACTTGGTCTACCCTGGCTCCAGAAATGGAACCCAACCATCGATTGGAAAAACTTCACCCTTGACTTCGACTCTCTCCCCCAGGTAACTGACACCCTCGGATGTAATACTTTACTCTTCCCTGACCCGGACCTTGACATCGCCTCTGCATTCTCTTCTCGATATCCTTTTGGGGTTGAGAGGACTCTTCGTGAGCACCCTCCCCTGACAGGACCCCCTGAAGAAAACATTGCCAAGATCACTATCTCCACACAAATCACTCAAACAGAGAAATCCAAGGAGGTCCCTATCCCCAAATTCTGTTCTGACTTCGCCGATGTTTTCGCCGAATCGACCCACAACCAACTACCCCCACATCGCCCCTTTGATCATACCATCGACCTCAAAGACACCTTTGTCCCAAAAATTGCCAAGGTTTACCTGCTTAATCCTGCTGAAAAGGAGACCTGCCGAGCATTCATCAAAGAACACCTGAAGACCGGCCGTATTGTCCCTTCAAAATCTCCACAAGCCACACCTTTCTTTTTCGTCCCCAAGAAAGATGGAACCCTTCGCCCCTGCCAGGATTATTGATACCTCAATAGTCATACCATCCGCAATGCCTACCCTTTACCTCTCATCACGGAACTCATTGACGACATAAAGGATGCCAACTTCTTCACTAAGTTCAACATTCGATGGGGATACAACAACATTCATATCTGAGAAGAAGATCAATGGAAAGCCGCTTTCATCACCCCGCTTGGTCTCTTCGAACCGACTGTCATGTTCTTTGGATTCTGCAACACACCCGCCACCTTCCAAGCATTCATGAACCATATCTTCGCCAACATAATCCTTGAACGATGGCTCAAGATATACATGGATGACCTCGGCATCCACACCCACGGAACCATTGAACTCCACCATGAATGCACTCGTTGCGTCCTCCTGTGCCTTTGTGAACATGGTCTCTCTCTCAAGATATCCAAATGCTTCTTCGACACCCCCACCATGGAATACCTTGGCATGATCATCGGTCAAGGACTTGTCCGCATGGACCCCAAAAAACTCTCCGCCATCGCGGATTGGAAACCGCCCACGTCTGTCAAAGGAGTACGCTCCTTCCTCGGCTTTGCAAACTTCTATCGCAAATTCATCCCCAACTACTCCGACATTGTCGCCCCGCTCACCCTTCTTACACGAAAGAACGAACCCTGGATCTGGTTGCCTCTACAACAACAGTCTTTCGATCACCTTAAAAAGATCTTCTGCTCCACCCCCGTCCTTGCCATCCCCAACATCTCTAAACCATTCTCTGTCATGACCGATGCCTCCCTCCTCACCTCCAGCGCTGTCCTCATGCAACACAATCCCAACCATGACCTTCATCCTGTCACCTATTTTTCTAAGACATTCTCCCCCACTGAACGCAACTATGACATCTACGATCGTGAACTCCTTGCCGTTATTCTCGCTCTTGCAGAATGGAAACAATATCTATGCGGCACCTCTCATCCCGTCACTGTCACCACAGACCACAAAAATCTGTCTTACATCAAAGACCCTTGCAAGCTCTCCCATCGCCAAGCTCATTGGTCATTATTTCTACAGGACTTCGACCTCGTCTGGCAGGTCACCCCCAGTACCCGAATGGGCCCCGCAGATGCACTCTCTCGACGAGACTCCATTGACACCTCCTCTGACAATACCAACGCGCCTATCATTCCTGATCCCGTCGTGATCAATGCCCTTGACACTGCCCTCGCTCACCACATCCAGTCCTCCACTTCGTCTGATCCCTTTGTCATCAAAGCCCTCGCCGCCCTGGATGAGGAATCCCCTCTTTTTACCCGCGCCTCCCTAACCGACTGGCATTTCGACAATGGTCACCTCTATTTCAAGGGGTATATGTACGTTCCTCCTCCTGCTCAGTCGGCACTTTTGGATTCCATCCATTCCTCCCCCCTCTCTGGACACATGGGTGTTTATTGCATGAAAGTCATTCTCGAGCGCAACTTCTGGTGGCCCAGCCTCTCCACTTTTGTCAAGCATTTCGTCAACGGCTGTGCCGTCTGTCAACAGAACAAAGTCAACACTCATCCTATGGTCTCGCCGCTCTCCCCCATCGTCTCTACCACATCGCTGCCATTCAAGCAATTGTCCTGTGACCTCGTCACCGACCTCCCTCTGTCCAATGGCCATGATTCCATCTTGGTCGTGGTCGACCATGGCCTTACTAAGGGGGTAATTCTCATCCCTTGTTCAAAGTCCATTGATGCAGCCGGCATCGCTTCCCTTTTCTTTGAAAATGTGTTTAAACGCTTCGGCCTCCATGACTCCCTCATCTCAGATAGAGGTCCTCAATTCGCCTCTGCATTTGCACGAGAACTCACCCACCTCCTAAAATACGACATCCACCTCTCTACCACCTATCATCCCCAATCTGATGGACAAACTGAGCGAACCAACCAAGAACTCGAAACTTATCTCTGCATCTTTTGCGCCAACAATCCTCACTCTTGGGCGCAATCACTATCCACAGCAGAATTCCATCACAACTCTGCCCCGCACAGCTCTACGAAATGCTCCCCATTTTCATTACTCTATGGCTATGAACCCTGTTCCTACCCCGCACTCGGAAAGACCTTTCTCCCTGCCATCGAACATCGACTCTCCAACCTTGACGACACCCATAAAGAAGCTCTCGCTGCTCATGAATCTGCCAGAAAGATCATGTCTACTCATTCGACCCGCCACTTCTCTCCTTGGAAAGTTGGAGACAAGGTATGGCTCGAAGCGACCCATCTCTGTCTCAGGTACCCATCAAAGAAACTTGCACCCAAATGTCATGGCCCCTTTGAAATTGTCCAGATACTATCTCCACTCACATATAAACTTTGTCTTCTCCCCACCTGGAAAATACATGACGTCTTTCACGCCTCCCTCTTATCCCCATTTCGTAGCACCGAATCGTACGGACCGTCCTTCCCTACACCGCCCCCTGATATCATTGATGACGAAGAAGAATACGAAGTAGAGGCTATCCTTTCCCACAAAGGTCCCATCAATCAACGGAAGTACCTGACCGCATGGAAAGGCTATCCCTCATCCGAAAATACTTGGGAACCTGAATCCAATCTCTGTCATGCTGTTGCCATTCTTTCGGAATATAAAGACCTGCACCATCTCTAGACTACCTCATCCTCACCGACCTCAATTCATACTCATCTCCGTCATCTTGCAACTCCATGTCTATTCCCTCTCTTCCTCAAACCACTGTTCACCATCACTCTGAATACTTTAACGATGACTACCAGGTGATTATTTCTTTCCTCCAAGATCCTACCCTCTCTTTGATTCTGTCTCGACTCATTGACTCTGATTCCCTTATCGCTGCTCTCCATACCGCATTCCTTCAGAACTCGACCCTCTTCCTCCACCTCCCGGTCATGGAACAGGCTATTCGGGAACAAGCTTCTTTCTCCCATGTCCCCATGATCCTTCGCCACGCTTTGACCACCCAACGAGCTGCTCTTCTACGAGCATTCAAAGAAGCAAACATTGACGACGTCCTAATTTGCACCGAACACCACTTCCATACTCATCCACCCTCTCCACCTCCACTGCCCACTCGCCCTCACGTCACTACCCCCGCCCCTGCCCAGACTGCCTTGAATCCTATCATCCCTCTTCAGGTCCCTCGTCACATCCCCATCTCCGAAAAACGTTCCACCATTACTATCCCTCCGCCTGTCCACACTTCTCCCACATCCTCGACCCTTACCAAATCCAAAGTCGACTCCTGTGAGACCGTAACCTACTACACTCCTACTCCCGTCCCCACTTTCACTCGTGTCACTACTAATTGGCAAGGCTGACCTATCCGTTGCACTTCTATCCCCTCCACATTCCAATCCCCCACTGCAGATGACGAAGACACTCTCGTGGAGTCTATCATTCATGGTCCTCTGTCCACTCCTCCTCCTGACCTACGTGTACCCCCCATTTCCCACACTGATTTCTCCCCTGAATCGGCATGAAGGGAACTCGCCTCCCGCAACAACCCCCTTTGCACACACTCTCATCCCGCGTCCCGCGCCGAACACCCCAATCGTTGCCAGTACTGGCACCCAGTAAACGAAGAACTCGCGGAGGAATTATGCTCCCACTTGGACCTAGAAGATGTTTTCGACGAGTCTTTTGTCTTGGCTGACCCACGAGACGCCGAACTCACGGGCAATACCGTTCACAGTGGTTGGTCGGACAGTGACTGACAATCAAAGCAACAACATAGGCAAAGACTTGAAGGTCTTTGGAGTAAACAGGGGGTAATGTTACGATTTTTCCTTCCCATCCTCTTTTGCCTCTTCTTAGGAGGGATACTAGCTATGTTCTTCACCTTATTCTGGTACTTTGCGCATTGACTCTTTCTGATTTCATTTCTCGTCCGATCCAACTCAGACATCTCTGACTCATTCTTGCTTACTCTCCCCATGCCCAATCCATCTCAGACAATCTCGCCTTTCACATAGTATAGCCTGTGCTTCCCTTTGATCTTCACATTCCGCAGTTCACTGCCTTTACCTTACCCATGATATCTTTGCACTGAGACTTCCCTTTCCCTTTCTCTTTCTGGGAATTGTCTCTTTCCCCTTTTACCTCTCCTTGGTCCGTGCATGTACTTGGCCTAGTATAAGTACCTACTCGACCCCTTTGTATCCCTTAGTCTTGATCTGTGCAATACTAGCGTACATTCAAGTCCCATCCTTGTGACTCCTTAGTCGAACTCTAGTCCTTGTCTCAATCAAGGTAATCCCTTGATTGATCCTCATCTCAGTCTCGTTCCAGGAAACCCCTGAACGACCTTCGTCCCTCATTGCCCTAGTCTCGCTTCAGGAAATCCCTAAGCGATCCCTCGTCCTCCTTATTCCTCTGGAGTTGGTCTCTTTGTGAGTATCACTCGAGGTAATCGGTTTAGGAGTGGAATCCATTGTGTACGCTACGTGTAACACAAGGGCAGGAAAGGCCACACCTCCTGTGTCCTGTCATCTAATATGCCAAGGCACAATTCTGTCCTTTACTTAGAGGGTGGTGGTGGAATCTTTAGCTTGCTCAAGGGGAGAGAGAGTGGCACATGTTGAGGCTTGTCGTGTGATATGACAAGTGGTGATTCTTTGCATTGTTTCAAGGGTGGAGGGGGAAATTTGAGCTTGCTCAGGGGGGGAAATAGTATCGTCTGTTGATGCCTGTCATGCAATGTCACAGAAGGGGACTGCTTTCTCCACTTTGATGGGGGGGTGGAATGATAAATGTATTCAAGAGTGGCAGAGATTCAATCTGCTGAGAAATATCAACAAATGGGACATGTTTCTGCTTTACTAGAGAAGCTAGGTGAAGGATTTGAGATGATAATGGTGGCATGGCAGCAAGATCAAGTCCTCACACCTAGTTGAGGCTCCCTCAAGCCACTGGAAGGCTTCCCAAATGGGGTCTGCTCACGTGGTGCCAAGGCAACCACCAATTGAATGAGCAGAGGAATGAGGTCCCTGGCCATGGGAGATTTTGAACATAGGTTCATGATGTCTGTATCCTCAGGTGTTGGGGTAGGTGAGTTAATAGACTGAATGGAAGGTGATGAGGGTGGTGGAATAATCATTTCTGCTTTGACTAAATGAATAGCTGAATATTCCATTGAACATGAAAGCTTACCTTTGGATGCAAAGCATATATGGTGATGGCTGGACTGCATGCTGAGAGAGAAGCTATGATAGGACAGACTAAATGAGGAAGACTTGTGCAGAGGTGATAAGACTTGTGGAATGTAAATGACACCAAACTGTAGGTCAGCATGATGTATAATAAATATGACCATGGGAAATTGACCTTTATTGTATTTGAATATTTGA
>JBBPNZ010000938.1:0-12439 GCA_038091195.1 Phylloporus rhodoxanthus
TATTATTCTCAAGGTTGCATATGGATACACCGTTAAGGAAGGAGGAGAAGATCCTTTTGTCGAATTGGCGGACAAGGCCATGCACGTGCTCTCGCAGGTTGCAAATCCCGGCGCATACATCGTGGACGGTATCCCTGCATGTGGGTCCTTGTCTCAATGTCCGTAGTTCTTAACGCGTGCTCATGTGATTAGTACGATACCTCCCAGAATGGTTCCCTGGTGCGACCTTCTTCGAGGAGGCAAAGAGATATCGGAATTACGTCCATGACTCCGTTTCAAAGCCTCACCAATGGGTCATGCAGCAGATGGTAAGATGAATTGGTTTCTGTGTTAATGCAGCGTGTCTCATGTCGGCTATCAGGCGGCAGGCACTGCAAGCCAATCTTTTGCGTCCACCTTGTTGGAGGGAGCCGAAAGCCCAGAGGAAGAAGATATCATCATGTGGGCTTCTTCCCAGATCTACCTCGGTGTGGTGTTTGGCTCTCAATTGTACCTCCATATTCATGTCGTTTTGCAGGTGCATCGGACACGGTATACCTCTTTCCGATGAAATGAACTATCTACTGATACTATCTCATTGCAGGTCGTCTCTGCTATCTATGCATTCTTCCTCGTGATGGTTTTGTACCCAGATGTCCAAGCCAATGCACAGGCAGAAATCGATTCGGTTGTAGGCACAGACAGATTACCCTGTTTCAATGATCGAGATTCCCTTCCTTATGTCAACGCACTCTGCAAAGAGGTCCTTCGATGGCATTCTGTTGGGCCACTAGGTACTGTTTCTCTCTCCTATGACGTCGTCAGTACGCTCACAATGCCGAAAACAGCAATGCCACACGTTGCTACGGAAGACATTCATTACGAGGGATATGTCATTCCAAAAGGAACGTACATTATTGGAAACTCGTGGTAAGCATTATATTTAATTCCCGGTGTACTCGAATAAATACATGTATTCGCACTCAGGGCGATTCTTAAGGATGACGCAATATATCCCGACTGCCACGTATTCCGCCCTGAGCGGTTCTTGGGTCCGAGGCCGCAACCGGAACCCGGGTTGGTTTGCTTCGGATACGGCAGGAGGTAAGTTCATCATGTCCGTACCACCGCGGAGCGAACATTCCTCAATTCACCTCTACTGCCTTATCATGCTAGGATTTGCCCAGGTGAGAGCCATCCCCGGCCTCGATTGTGAATTGTGCACCCGCTAACGTCATAGCCATTGCGTCAGGTTTCCACCTCGCAGAAGCGGCTCTCTTCATCTCGGTTGTCATGTCTCTCGCTGTATTCAAGATTTCAAACTCTGTCGAAAATGGCGTCAAAATTATTCCGGAATATGATGTCACTCCTGGAGCGATCTCGTAAGTATCTGTCATGACACCTCTATGTATACGACTGATGGATGACGCTCGGTCTGGTATTGCTAGCCACCCAAAGCCATTCAAGTGCCAAATTACTCCTAGATCTGCTAAAGCGGAGGCCTTGCTGCGCACTTGATTGTGGATTGCATCCCTTTGCACTGTGTGGCCGGCTGGATCATCCTAGAGAGGCTAAGTGTCTTTATTTGAAAATATCTGCTTGACATCATCGCGTCTTTCTGATTAAGTAGATTTTATTGTTTTGATCAACACATTTCAACAATGTTCACCGCTTATTATTTCTCGTAACATTAGATCAATGGATCATGCTAATTGGGAAAGTCTTGATAGATTGTACGCACGGCGACAACGCTCGATATATGTCCCTGAATGCGTAGATCATGATTTCTGCCATCCGTCCCTTTCTTTTACGCGATGATGTCGAGTTCCGCACTTGAGGGGTGGAAAATGTTTGGTCGGTACTGGTAGGCAGTGAGCGATAAGTTGCCTGCTTAGTTGATGGCCGCAATTCCCATCAATGCATTTTGGGGGGAAGAAGTCCTTTGGCGATCTTCTCAGGCTGTTGGAACTCTACTGAGACACTCACGATGTATGGAAACGAAAGCGATGCCACGGGTCGGCACCGTAACTTTGACGGGATTCAGAACCCAATCATTGCTCTCCCAATGTATCGTATTCCACCTTCTGGGCAGATGGCAAAATGATGCATTGAGTAGAAGCGGTACTCTTGAAGCGTCCTGGTTATGGTATCACTGGAACTGTGCTCCAGATTTCAAACACCAAAGTTAACAACGATGTTCAAGCTTTCCAAAGTCGAGGTCAACACTTGTTAGGGGGTGACATTTTGTGCAAGAACTCATCAGGAAATGACCACGATAACCTTTATCAAGCATGTTTGTGAAGAATCCAACTAGTCGTCCACGAGGAGTACTAGTACTGACATGATTGCACTTGAAGTCGTCGCCTGAATTTCGTGATTCAGAACGCGCCACAGTGCACGATCAATCCCGCAGTGGTTCAAACCGGGAGCTTCAAAAGGCTACTTTGATCAGAGCTGGACGATGTGCCTGGGCGTCGGGCGACATCAACTGTGTTTGGAAGTTTACCACTGAATTCGCACGTTTTTGACAGCACTGCAACTCTTCAAGGCCAGGTTTGGCAATTGTTCTCCTATGATGTGACTTTGTGCCCCTCTCGCTGTTGGGGCAGTGCAGAACTTGTGGCCCGTGGGCGTCAAAACGTTGACTTGAGACCTTAACCTAGGACCCCGGCCCACCATGCCTCACATCGTCTCTTTGTTGGATGCTTGTCTCTTTGGAGCAGGAGTGTATTTCGCCAAACGGCTGATTGATTCGTGGCGTTCTACACGAGCTCCATTTCCACCAGGACCAACTGGATGGCCAGCGGTTGGATACCTCTTCCAGATCCCTCCTGAGAAAAAGTGGGAACATTTCGCAGACCTAGGAAAGAAATATGGCATGCGATTTCTGTTTTTCGAATACAAGATAAATTGCTCATAGATTTCGTACTCGTAGGAGATATCTCGTCCATAAGCGTCCTGGGGACACGTTATGTTATCCTCAGCTCGTCCAAAGCCATCTCGACGATACTTGAGACACAAAGCACTAAATGTTCAAATAGGCCACACTTGACCATGGCATCCGAATTGGTCGGGTTGGGAAAGGGAATGCTTTTTATGAATTACAGTGACCGGTTCCGCCAATATCGCAGACTCTTTGCCCGTATGTTTGGAAGTAGGAGCAGCACTGCGGCATTCTACCCGATTGAAGAGGAGGAAACCCTGCGGTTTGTGCGAAATGTGGTGCGACAACCGGATGACCTGGTTGATCACATACGCTTGTACGTCCTCTTTATCGCAAGACGATTCTTGCTTGTTATTACTACTCACTACCACTAGCACTGCTGGGGCAACCATTCTCAAGGTAACCTACGGCTATACCGTCCAAGAAGGAAGAGACCCATTCGTCGATTTGGCGGACAGAGCTATGACCACAGTCTCTCGCGTTTCAACTCCTGGTACATTCCTGGTAGACTTTGTCCCTGCCTGTAGGGTCGATTCTAACATGCTCCCCTGTGAATGCATCCTCAAACGATTTACAGTGAAATACCTCCCAGAATGGCTCCCAGGTATGGGCTTCCTTCGAGATGCGAAGAAATACAATCAGCTCTTGCTGGAGTCGAATCTGAGACCTCACCAGTATGTCGTGGAGCAAATGGTAGGACGTTTTGGGCTTGTATGCTGAACGTAATACATCTCATGTTGTACAAGGCGGCAGGCACAGCGATTCCATCGTTTTCGTCCGCGCTGCTGGAAGGAGGGGTGACTCCTGAGGAAGAGGATATCATCATGTGGACATCTAGGGCTGCCTATCTCGGTACGTTTGGCTTTCTGCGTTTTTGTTCTGGTATTTACTTCTTCTGCAGGCGCGTCAGACACGGTATACCCTCCTGTCCGTGTAATCAAAGTCTGCGTTGATCATTCACAAATATAGGTAGTCTCCGCCATATATGCATTCTTTCTCGCGATGGTATTGTTCCCCGAGGTCCAGGCAAAGGCACAAGCGGAACTTGATTCAGTAGTGGGGACCGAGAGACTGCCCTCTCTCAACGACCGTGACCTGCTTCCTTACATCAACGCAATATGCAAAGAAGTCCTTAGATGGCACTCTGTTGCGCCTCTAGGTACTCTTTCTGCATCCTCTGATGCTTCGATAGGCGCTCACTAAGTTGAAAAAGCGTTACCTCATGTCGCCACAGAAGATATTTATGCTGAAGGGTTCCTCATTCCAAAAGGAACATACATCTTTGGAAATGTGTGGTACGTATCACTCTCTACGTGTCTGTGGATGTAAATACGATGGGTGCACATAGGGCTGTCCTCCATGACGAATGTACATATCCGGATCCTTGGCTATTCCGTCCCGAGCGTTTCCTTGGCGACAGGCAACAGCCTGACCCTCAGAATGTCTGCTTTGGATTCGGAAGGAGGTAGGTACACTATCTAGTCATGCATACACGGTATGGAGTGAAATGCTCACCAACTGATTTGTCAATCGTGTTAGGACTTGCCCAGGTGAGATCATTTAGCCAGTGGTGAATCGTTTGACAAACCCTCTCAGGTTATCACCTCGCGGAGGCCTCGCTCTTCATCTCAGTTGCCATGTCTCTTGCGGCGCTCAAAATGTCAAAGGTCGTCGCAAACGGTGTTGAAGTTACCCCAGAATATGATGTCACCGGCACTGGAACAATTTCGTGAGTGCTCGTCATTGACTTCTATCGACCAACATGCGAGGTAACGCTCGGTCCAATATTTGGGCAGTCATCCCAAACCGTTCAGGTGTCAGATTACTGCTAGGTCTGCACGAGCTGAAGCTTTGCTGCAAGGTTGACGACACGTTGTGTGTAGAATTCCTAGCATGATTTATGGAACGATCCTCCCTCTATCAATGGAACGCTGCTACGTGTTAAAGAATTTTGTTCGTAGTTGAAGTCTCCTGGACAGGATTGAGCGATTCTTTGCCTGTTCCGTTGTTGGTCCTTGGCTACTCGTTGACATTCCGTGCTTCTTCCACCTACTGAATGTTGGGGTGGAGACAAAGTTTGATGAGGCGCGAGATTTGGACGGACTATTCGAGTGAACCGTGGTCTATAGTGACGGCCAAAGAACAGTGTAGCACCTATCTATGTGCTCTAGTCCGTGCGGCCAGTGTAACTAAGCGCACAAATGAGAGAGATTGAGAGAAGTAGTGTGTAGTACTTTGAAATCTGGAACATAAACCCGAAAGGTGTTACTGAAACTTTGGACGGGTAAAAGCAGTAGCAGCGAAAGGCAGCGATATTCAGAAGGCAGAGTCAGTACATAGATCCGATTTTCAAACCACAGATTCGACAAAATCGTACCAACTGCGAAAATAACGACTGGATCGGACTCACGGCCTAAAGCCAAACCACCGGAAGGACCGGAAAAACCGTGCCATCATCACACCACTGCAGACGAAAGGCATGAACACCATATCCACCGTTAGCACAAGATTCCGGCACGTACCAGGTTGTTCCGGTTCATCAAGTCTTAGCTTCTTTGCGACACGCGAGTAAGTCTCGTCCTCTAAAGGTGGACGTGCTCTGCAGGCCTTCCGTGCAGCTTCGAGGATCTCCGTGATCTCCCGCCTGTATTGTACAGAGTATGCTATATCTGAGGCGAGCTGAAGTAGAGTGTCCCAATCGGACCCGGATAGATTTTGGAGAAGATGATCGTTAGCACCAAGGTTGCGCACCAACACCTGGATCATCCGAGGTTTGCAGCGGTGCCCTAACGTGATGTGTAAGATGTCGGGGGGAATGCGCACACCAAATGAGAGTAGGAGTTCGACTACCGAAGAGTAACCACACTCGATGGCGGCCAGCAGGACTGTATTGCCCTTCGAATTGCACGCGGAGGGATTGCAACCAGCATTGATCAACCCCTTCACTAATTTGCAACACGTCTTTTCAGGGCAGTGTCTAGTGCGGAGTGCGAGATGAAGTGCAGTATCCCCATTGGACGTGGTGGAATGTACATTAGCACCTCTGTGAACGAGACGTTCAACCATCTCAAGAGTCCAGCCTCCCGATATCACAATGAGTAAGGCATTGGGAGGAAGGGGTACATCAGGAGAAAGTAGGAGCTCGACCACAAAAGTGAAGTTATGCTCCATTGCCATTTCCAGGGCTGTTTCGCCAGTGGAATTGCATGCAGCAGTGTTGCAGCCAGCATCAATAAATATTTTCACTAATTTGCAAAGCCTGCTGTTGGGGTAGTATCTATTGCGGAGTGCGAGATGAAGTACAGTATCTCCATTGGACGTGGTGGAATGCACGTTAGCACCACTATGAATGAGAAGCTCAACCATTTCAAGAGTCCAGTTTCGCCGTATCACAATCAGGAGGGCATCAGGAGGGAGGGGAATGTTGAGGGAAAGTAGGAGCTCGACCACAGAAGTGAAGTTACGCTCCATGGCTATTTCCAGGGCTGTCTTGCCAGTGGAATTACGTGCGGTTGTATCACAGCCAGCGTTAATCAATTTCTTCACTAATTCGCGACGCGTCTCTTGGGCATGGTATCCGCTGATTGCCAGATGAAGTGCAGTATCCCTACTGGATGTGGTGGAATGTATGTTAGCACCTTTGTGAATGAGGAGCTCAACCATCTCAAGAGTCCAGCCTCGCCATGTTGCAATCAGCAGGATGTTTGGATGCAGGGGAGTATCAGAGGAAAGTAGGAAGTTGACCACAGAAGTGAAGCCGCGCTCTATGGCTATTTCCAGGGCTGTTTGTCCAATGGAATCACATGCGGTTGTATCACAGCCAGCGTTGATCAATCTCTTTACTAATTTGCAACGCGTCTCTTCGGGGTAGTCTCTAATGTAGAGTGCGAGATGAAGTACGGTATCCCCATCGGATGTGGTGGAATGCACGTTAGCACCCCTGTGAATGAGGAGGTCAACTATCTCAAGAGTCGAGCCTTGCCATATCGCAATCAGGAGGGAATTGGGAGGAAGGGGAACATCAAAGGAAAGTAGGGTCTTGACCACAGAAGTGAAGTTATGCTCCATGGACATTTCCAGGGCTGTTTTGCCAGTGGAATCACGTGCGGTTGTATCGCACCCAGCGTTGATCAATTTCTTCACTAATTCACAACACGTCTCCCAGGAATAGTAGTATCTGCTGATTGCCAGATGAAGTGCAGTATCCCCATTGGACGTGGTGGAATGCATGTTAGCACCTCCGTGAATTAGAAGCTCAATCATGTCAAGAGTCCAGCCTCGCCGTATTGCAAACAGCATGGCGCCGGGAGGAAGGGGAACATCATGGGAAAGTAGGAGCTTGACCACAGAAGTGAAGTTAAGCGCCATGGCCATTTCCAGAGCTGTGTTGCCAGTGGAATTACGTGCAGTCGTATCGCAGCCAGCGTTGATCAATTTCTTCACTAATTCACATCGCATCTCTTGGGCATAGTATCCGCTGAGTGCGAGATGAAGTACGGTATCCCCATTGGACGTGGTGGAACGCAGGTCAGCACCTCTGTGAATGAGGAGTTCAACCATCTCAAGAGTTGAACTTTGCCGTATCGCAATCAGCAGGACGTTGGGAGGAAGGGGAACATCAGGGGAAAGCAGGAACTCGACCACAGAAGTGAATTTATGCACCATGGCCATTTCCAGAGCGGTTTTTCCTGAGGAATTACAGATGGTTGGATCACAGCCAGCTTTGAGGAAACACTTTACTAAGCCAAGACATTCTGATTCCTGGCGTTCGTTGTCATTTCGCTCGCGCTCGTCCCAATTCAGCCCAGGTTCCATGATGGCACAATGAAGGATAGTATTCTCAGTAAACTGGGCGACAGCATGTACATCGGCCCCTCTGTGCAACAGAAGTTCGATCATCCGGGAATCCCGGCGTTGCTCCAAAGCCACATGTAGGATATTGGAGGGGAGTGGAACATTGCACGAGAGTAAATGCTCTACGACTGAGCAGTGGCCGTGTCTCACTGCAATGACCAATGATATCTCGCCCAAAGAATTGAGCGCATGAGGGTCACATCCGGCGTCGATTAGAAGTCTCGTGAGCTCTAAACTGCGTGGTTCCCAAGGGCACATTGCAGCAAGGTGCAGTGCAGTGTCCCGACCTCGACGCGAAACGGCGCAAACGTCAATGCCCTTCTGCAATAAGAAACGGACCACAGGTACTGTTTCAGATGTATCGCCAGTCGACGCCACAATGAGAAATTCTGCAGGCGGTGGCTGGTCCGGTGGAAGCAGAAACTCTAGCATTGAGGTATGGGCCGCATGCAAGGCACGCTCGATAAGCTGCTTCCCGAATCGACTCTCTGCAGAAAGAACTAGGCCAAGCTGACGCAGTCTTCGCGCCAGGACAAGGTGATCTTCGTCTGTCTTCATACTATCCCCAGAGTTCGGCCTTGCACTGCTGAAGACGCTCCGATATAGCTTTTCCTCTCCAATTCCAAGCGCCCATTCCGCGAACTCGTCAGTCTGCATGAGCTTTGCAAGGACACGGGTGGTGCACCACGGCATACAGACAGCAGTTGCGAGAAGCTCCGAGGTCACCAAACATTCTCTCTGCAAGAGTTCACCCACGAGCACATCGTCCCCGAGGTCGATCGCGACCTCCAGTGGGGAAGCACGGTAAGAATCGTCAATAACCAAACCCCGCAGGTCAGCATCGGCACCATGAGCCAAGAGAACCATTGCATGCTCGGTCTTCCGGAGGTCTGCAGCATATACGAGCGGGTTTGTTCTAATCCTCGGTTGCAGAAGGTCACTGTTAGAGAGGAATTTTCGCAAGAGTTCAGGAGGTGAATAGGCGATCAATATGTAGAACACAAAGTCATGCTTTGATGATGGCCATGGAGCAAAAGGCCATTCGAGGATCTCCTCCCGTAACTCGCAAAGACGGTCCCAATGCGAAGGATGATGCCGGACGTCTGATCCTAGGGATTGCAATGCTCCAAGGGCAACGGGTGAATCGGAATCTACATGGGCGAGGTGGTTGAAGGCAGAAGAAAGCACGTAGGAAAGCATCGGAAAGCACGACCATAGCTCGAGATTGTCATGGGAGGGTTCTTGCTTCAAGAACACAGAGATATAGCCCATGCACATTTGAGCGGCCTCGGCGTGGGCTTGATGGAAGACGATTTGGTACATTGGCAGTGCCAAATGGCTGGTGAGATATTCCTATGAAAGAGACCATGTGAATTATCGAAAATGTAGAAATGTTCCTTTGACACTGTAGTGGGATAACACGAGAACATCTGTCTCCCCATGATACGACACGAGGCTCGACAACGAATGTAGCAGTTTAGTTTCCAGCCAACGCTGTGTCTCGCGGTCGTGCTTTCGTTCTGGAAATCCATCGAGAGTCCATCGATGATCTGTGAAAGCTGCAAAGGCTCTATTGCCACCATGAGCAAAGCCAACACACGGCGTGCCAGCTCCCCTTCTGACTTTCGTTCATCAATTTCCCCCAGTATTCTCTCGTATGTCGCTCCTAGCTCATCCGGAAGGCTGTCCAACGCTTCCATTAGTTCTTCCCTGGTCGCACATTGTTTGAGGGTGTCCAGCTGGCACTGCACCCACCGGAACCTTAAGATAGCAAAAGTGAGTTCTGAGTCGATACTACAACACAACCCCTTACCTGCCCTCTGCTTTCTCTGTTAACTTTGCGTCTATCTCTTTCTTCAACTCTGAAGTGACAGATCTCAGGCGGCTGTGCGAGTCAACCTCTCGTCTGACATGCAACGCTATGTCCGCCGCAATCTCTTCCGTCACGTTTTCGAAGGAAAAGGATTGAAGGCCCACGAAATGATCTACGATAGTCTGATCCGGTCGGCTCGTCACCAACAATCGAACATCGCTCTGACTCAGTGTGACGAGTGCAGGTAGGAGCGTCTCTATATCTGTACACTCATCGAGCGCGTCGATCACTATCATGGGTTCATAACGAAAGAAACTCGCGGCACGCGATACTAGGTCACAGAGTTTCTTGAGGTCGTCGAGCGATAGCGTGCCCTCGCTTTTCTGCTTGAGTATCTTGTCCGGGAAATCGCCTGGGTCGACCCCGTGATCACGGATGTGACGCAACAGCTGGGATAGCAGAGAGCGCATCAACTCCGTAGAACTCGTCGACCGCTTGTTTTGGAAATCGCAGTAGAAAAACACTATCACTTCTTCTTCTTTTAACCCAATTTTGAGGTACTCGATCGTGGATGCACTGCACTGGTCAATATTAGGATGGTTTGTACTACGATTGTACTCACATTAACACCGACTTTCCGCAACCACCTATCGACACGATAGCGAGTGTCAGCTGTGGAGACGCACAAAGTGTTACACAGATACCCACCTTTTCCATGCAACCACAAAGAATGGTTCCCAGGCGCCCGCCATTTTTCGTAGACATCCGTGTTGGGAAACCATTTACACGTGCCTTCTTGACGTAGCCTGAGTGCATCCCTGTGCTTCTGCTCGCATGCTATTGGAGTGAGCCATCGTGATATCTCGTCCAACTTCTGATCTGCGGGTAAGAGGATGTTATTAAGCCCAAGGACGAAGAGCATACAGGAGATACGTACAGAGAAGTTCCTTTTTACGATCTATTACCGTTGCTCGGTTTGTGGCTGACAGAAGTCCGTCGTCTCCATGTTCATACTCGATCGCTATAGTTCTGAGGCTGCAATCAGAAAAGAAACATCGGTACTTCGTTGGCATGTCACATACCTGCTGTGAGTTCGATCGTTCGTGATGAGAACCCGAGGATCTTCTTGAACGGGAACTTTGCTACTCCTAGGTAGAAAAGTCAAGTATGCATTCGAAAAGCTGTGCGGAAACTCACCATGCGTCTGGAGTAAGCAAGAAATCAAAAATATTGTGATGTTTATCAAAGAACACCATGGCAATGGTAAGTTTGTCTTCGGATGGGAATGTGGGGGCATGCTGAACTTGATCTGGCGTAAGTATGTTGGCCAAGTCCTTCAACGTATCCAGACAGGCGTATGGCTTTCCACGGGTCAGCCATTCAGTTATTCGTTCATCGAGGGTATAGTTCGTGAGAGATGCTTTGGCAAAAGTTTCGAGAATAGCGTCTGCAGATGTACGAATGGTCTCCAGGCTGCGACGAAGCCTTTCAGAGGTGTTAAAGTTTTGGTCATTTGCGTATTCTAGAGCTGAGGTTCGAATCTCTTGCGAAATGGCCACGATCTGACTAAGAAGGCGTTTGAAAGGAGTTGCCAGATCCACTGGCATCGTTGATTGTTGCCACTTGGTTTAGAATGTTGGGAGTCAGACGAGTCGGGGCGAAACAGTAGGAGACGCCCATGCATACACAGCATAGAGCAGTTGCGTACATGCTCCTCGGGTCACTACTGTATCATCCACCCAACCCTTTGGCAGTGGCAAACAATCGTCTATAAACCTGGATCTAAGGCCTAATTGTCCAGGAATATTCCGACTTGGACCGCCCACCAGTGTCGAGACTGAAGCGCTGATCCCGCTGATCTCAAATGGACCCCTCCGGCTTGTTTACCCAGACCAATCCGATCGGGACTACGCATCACTTCTACCAACGCAACGTCCTGTCCATCGCCTTCGACGCTCCCCACAAACTCGCCCCAGACGGCACGCTCGTCGTTGCCCGTCGCCTCAAATATGCTCCTTACGCCCGCCTCGGCCTTGCGGTCCACATCGTACTCTGGCCCCCAAACGCGCCTGCCAGTCCTCTCTCCTACACCCCCACACGCGGGCCCAAAGCGCAGTCGACAGGTTCACCATCGCCATCATCGTCTATCCTCTTGTCTTTTGTGTTCAATACCCCGCGCACGCCCACGTACACCCAAAAAGTATTTGGCAGACTCCCCCACCAGTCCGTTCGGCCGCATGACAAAGCTGAAGTAGGAAAAGAACGGGTGGCAAGAGGCAATGTGGTAGAGGATGAAGATGAAGACGCTGAGGGGAGCTAGATCCCGACATGGTGAATGGTCTATGATTTCAGTCACTTGGTGCTGATTTTTGTACAAGTCGTCTGCGACGCTACCGCTCTACGAACTCTGTGGAAAACGCGGCAGCTATTCTAACTCGTCTCTCGCCCGACTCAACGATCTATTACTCAAACAACAGAACGAGAGATTGGATAAATTTGAATCTGTAGTTCGCCAATGAAGCGTTGCATTGACCACATATACACGCATTCCTGAATCATTTGCGTGATGACTCATAAGACCAGACAACAAATGGCAGCGATATTTATATGGGTATTCAAAAAGGAATCAGACAACGTTGAGTATTTCTTTTTGAACCCTGTAATACTCAGTACTCAGCGTTCAGTGGCATCAACAATATTCTCGTGAACGGTCATGTTGTGCTGATCCAAATGTGAGCGTGAATGAATTCAGGCTCGTTTGCCAAGTCCGGGTCGTTTTTGGACTCTGCTTGCCAAGGCATGTATTTTCTCTTCTGCAGCATTGTCGGTGCAAGACCGCGAATATACGA
>JBBPNZ010000939.1:0-12439 GCA_038091195.1 Phylloporus rhodoxanthus
TCTATACCAGCTTCAACAAGCTGCTCTTGCATGTGACACGCATCTGAAGAACAGTTCAATCACATTATACACGGATGAACCGCATACTTACCTTGCCTTTCCTGCACACGCTTCTTCTCCTCAGCCAGCCACTTCTGCCCAATACCATTCAGGGTGTCAAACGTCGTCTGCGCCATAAGACCTTGGCGAAAAGCCATCGATCTGACTCGCTGAGATGTTGAAATTTGTGTGCGTTGGCGTTTCATGGCAACACAGGGCGTAGGACCTATGATAACAATGAGGTGGCAAGGAGACAGGTAGGATATAAAGGCTTGCTCACCTTGCAAATGACTAGGAGGGCTGAAAAATGTGTAGAGATGCCCCCGTCGTCGTGCCCATGCAACGACGGGGGCGGGAAGAGGTTAGGCAATGTTCGAACTCCGCTGCCAGACAATTGGAACTTCAAACCGTCGTTAAGCGTCGCATGTTGACACATTGACATGCTGTTGTGATGACGTAGCCAAATATGAACCAAGCGGCGTTCCTGGCGCTTCCCGAGTGTTGAATTCACAGAGCGCCGAATTACTCTCACCAGCATGCCCTTGTAAGGTAATATATCATACAATACATACACGTGTACCTAAACAAAAAAAACTGCGTGGAAAATGGCCCAGGATTGGGCGGAATAGTTGTGCTCATCGTCGCCGACGACGACGACGAAGTGGCGCAGGGCGTGAGAAGTGACGGCGGCAACGTGCGACAACGTGCTGTGTTGTGTCGGCACCATTGGTGACACGCGGCGACTTGCCGAGGGCGTGAGACTGATCAGATTGTTGATTGTGTATTATATAAGAGGTTTTATATAAGCCTATCTTATCTCTATCTCATCAGCGCTCCTTGTACTCGCCCCAAGTGGCTAAGCGACTGCGGTGTGCTGCAGTAAGTGCTGAAGCAGCCAAATTGCACCAAACGTCACTAATTAGTATGGGTCGTGACACAACAGCATCGTGACTAATTTGTGACGTAAATGGTGACACACAGGTGACACACAACCACTGAGCTATTTCACCATACTCAAATAGGTCAATAGATGAAATATGTATTGTTACGTGTAGCGTACGCAATGGACTCTAACTCCTAAGGCATACTGACTTGAGTGATACTCACGAAGAGACCAACTCAAGAGGCAGTACGAATGTAGGAGGATGAAGGATCGGTCAAGGGGTTTCCTTGAATGAGACAAGGACAAGAGGGTGAAGGATAGGTCAAGGGGTTTCCTTAAGCAAGACGAGGACTGAGGATTAGACTTAGAAAGTCTCAAGGGTTGGACTTGAAAGTATGCTAGTATTGCACAGATCAAGACTAAAGTACATGTAGATCAGATGAGGTATTTATACATGTCATACCCTGTGCACGGACCAAGAAATCGAGAATGGAAATTGGAACGAGAAAGGAAAAGAACATTGAAGAATGTTGTGGAACATGGGCTGAGTTAGCCGTCATGAGAGAGTACGGTGTTCGGACGATCAAAAGAAGAAGGAGTTATACACGGTAGGCGAGTCAAGGTAAAAGCGGTGGGTCTAGTGATC
Source organism: Phylloporus rhodoxanthus (assembly GCA_038091195.1). NCBI lineage: Eukaryota > Fungi > Basidiomycota > Agaricomycetes > Boletales > Boletaceae > Phylloporus > Phylloporus rhodoxanthus. Next base: position 1,569 of record JBBPNZ010000939.1, read on the forward strand.
AAAAGAAAAGTGGAATGGGAGTAACGACGATCACCTTGCCAATTGTCAAAGTGAGAGGAGAAGAGAAAAAGGACGAGGCAATGGAAAAGAAGATAAATCGTAACATGTATAGTATTTTAACACTTGGACAAATTTTCTGTAGTGTCATCTCATCGCCTCCTCATCATGACTCATGGTCACACCATGGATGTGGTCCTGGTTGCGCCCTTGTCATTATGGTCATGTCCCCCTCCCCATCCTGGTCACCCAGTCATGATCATGGTCATGCCCCCTTCAACATGCCATCATCGTCACCTCCTCATCCTGGTTGTCCTGATCTTTGACGCCATGTTCTCATCTTCATGACCACCTCATCCTCACATCCCCATCTTCCTTGCAATGTGTTCTTCTTGTCATTGTCTCATCCTCGGCATGGGGTGCACATCAAACGAGCTATTGAGCTCATCAACAGTTAGGACAAGTGGGGGTGCGTCCCATTGCCGCTCTTGTCTTGTTGTCATAGTGTCTGGTGCAGGTGAGACAGAGATGGACTTGATGGAGTGGCCACTTGCCTATGCTGAAATTATGATTTCCTGATATCTGTGTTGCTGTAAATTCTGTCAAAACTAAGTAAAGGGCAGTGATGCCCACTACATTTATTAGATATAAAAATAAGGTAGTGTGAAAACATAGTACTCACCTCAGCCGCTGCCTAGAGAGGTGCAAGAATGACTGAGGAAAGTCTGAGAATGAAAAAGGTATTTATACCATGGGCAAAGGCACACTTGTAAACTCTGATGATATGTATCTGATGGCTAAATAAGTGATGTCCAAAAGAAGAAGAATGAAGTATGTTTCCAGAACACTGGAAGTAGTTCTGAGAGTGCAGGAATGTCCAGAACTCTGAAAGCATGGGAACATCTGTGAGAGTATGAGAAACATCTTCAGAAGTGTGGGAACATTCTGGAAGTGTGGGAACTTTAGTTGACTTCATTCATATTGGATAGAAGTGCCTGGAAGACAGTAGAAGCATCAGATATTTTGACAAATTCAGGCATATGTATGGAGCACAGACTTCATAATGAGTACTGAAGTTTTGAGCCAATGATAATATTGGAAATCAATGACATACTATGGCAATAATAATCAGTGATGGACAGACCATGATAATTAAAATCAGCATTAGAAAGACCGCAATCATGAAAATCAGTGATGGGACAGTGACACTGAAAAGATGCATCCACAGAATCAGTGACAGCATCACTACTTTTCAAAAATCAGTGTTACGGTCCCTGAATACCAGTGATTTTACTTCCATCAGTGCATACCCCCTTGTAACCCATACATTTTTGAGTTTCCTGAGTTCATTTGCAGTGATTTTGGATCTATAACCCATAACCCATAACCCATGAGCATTTTCCATGTTATAACTCATATCTACCACCAGGTATATCTGAAAATACATAATATATCTCAATTTTTGATGTTATAACCCATACATATTGTTGGATAATGACCAATATTTGTCACAAAATGCTGAAATTTTCTTACTGCATCAACTTTTTATTATGAAACTGGCTAATTGAGATTCTTGAAAAAGGCTTAGTAGCCAGGTACAAGGCTGGGTCTTTGGATGACACTCTGCTTGGGGACACTGAGTAGGGAACATGTGCATGTACTAGTAATACTGTTCATATCATCATATGTACATGCTTTGTATAAAAATGTTTGCTATAAGGAGAGAGGGTGAAGTATTCTGGCTGGGAGGGCATCTGCTGGGCTAGCAATGGAGCTGTAAGAGTGGGCAGACACCCTTGCAGCAGTATCTTTTGAGTTGCAGGTGCTGTTCAGACCCCAGGGAACTGGGGAGCTGTGAGATCACACCAATGATCAGGCAGCATGTTGGATGTGGTGTAGTGGGTGGGAGTCTGTGATGAAGCTCAAGGTTGAGTTGAGGGCAAAGCTAGTGTGAGGTGCTCAGAAGAAAGAAGTGTGGGAGCTGCCTTGTCTGCTCATCCAAAGACCTTACATTGCAGCTGCTCATGCCCTACTCCCCCCAACGTGCCTATTAAAGGCTCACAAGCCATATCTATAGATTTGAGGAATGGTTGGATGATGTGAATGCTACAAAAAATTTGATATCCATGAGCCCTCAAATACTGCTCTTCCACAGAACTCATACTCCCTCATAACCCATACTTTATGGGCACTCCCGAGGGGCATGGGTTATGAGAGGTTTGACTATATATCAGGAAATTAACACATTACTTACTTCACACCTATGTACTTATTCTTACTTATCCCATTTACTGAGTGACAAGTAATTGCAAGTGGATTTCAAGCACACTCAAGTGTAACTGAGAGGCTTCATGTGGCATATTGCCAAAACATAACTGACAAGCATGTACAAGTAGAACTACAAGTAGTACAAACCATCACAAAACTTATATCTGCCTCATACCACCTGTATACCTGTGCAGTTATTGTGACCACTCACCTAGTGCCCACCACCTGCCCTTTCACATGCTTGTGCTTGTGCTTGCATCATGCATCACCTGGCAAGGCCCTTGCAGTCGTGTGTGCACCCTTGCCTTGCCTCCACCTTGCCTCTACTTGTCCTTGCCCTTGCATTGTATCATACATTGTATCACCTGGTCATCTCACCCCCTCTTGCACCCTTGCCTGCCTTGCCTTCACCCCCACCTCATTGTGTTGATCACCTCACAATGATGACAACAATGACAACATGACATCATGTGCATTGCACCAGTGTCATCATTGTGTCGTGCTCTCACTCTGGCAGTTGCCTTCCCTCACCTGCCCTCTACCCTTGTGTTGCCAGCATGTTGCTAACACCCAGGATGGTGTGCACTTCATGCCATTGCTGGCAAGGCACTCACTTGTGTGTGTGCCCTTGCCTCATCCCATTCTCTTGCCTGCCTGCCCTCTGTAGTACTCATGGTCGCATGTGTCACATCATAATGACAATGACAATGACAAGGGTCATTAATAGCACTGCACCATTGTTGTTGTTATTGTATCCCTACCCTCAGCCTTGTCACTGGTGCATCAGATGGTATGGGTGCAATGTTGGAGTTTATAATCCATTTATGGTAATGATTACATAAGCTTAGAGTGGACCACTTAGAGTTTCCTTGCTACTATAGGTTCTCTAGTGTTTACTGAGTATGTCTAGTATCTAGACTAATATACATAGTGTTTACTGAGTTCCTATAGAGTATTTCAATAGGTTATGAGCCCTGGCTGTGCCAGGACTCACTTTTGCTCACCAAAGTCCAAGACTCAAAAATGCCCTACTATGAAGTCAAACTCAAGGATGGCATGAAAATTCAAGTTTCGAGTCTCAATGGACATGACTGGTTGGACTACCATGAGAAATTGATTCTGGCAGCACAAGAAGCTCAGCGTGCAACACCAGAACCCGACTATGCTATTGTTTTAGCTATGGTAAAATCTAATCAAAGGCCCAACAACTCTAACGAGCAGCAGTGCCTCACATGCTGGCAATTGCAAGTCTTCAAACAACTCTGGAGCCTACCACCACCAGTCAAAAACCCCCAGGGAGCCACCATGAAGGCTAGCAAAGCCTGCATAAGCCTTGCATGCCAAGCAAGTGGCACGGATAGCGAATGCGTGACCACAGATGTCCATTGCGCAGCCACGGACAAGCCCCAACAAGCCATAATGGTGAGTCAGATGGTCAACGACAAGACCATTGGTGCCCCAAACTCGAATGTGAACCGCACTGAGCCAGTAATGCCAGCGGACAGGTCGCATAAACCAGTCATGACACCACCAGTCGAGACGACCACCATGGAAGCCATACGGACACCAAGCGGAATGAAACTGCAAGGGGAAGCCTGGAGAAAGGCAGTGGGAGGCATAAAGGATGCTGGGGAAGGAGTCAATGATGACTGTTATGATTTTCCTTCTCTTCCATTGCCTCATCCTCTTTCTTTTTACTTCTCGCTTCGACAACTGGTGAGGCGACCGCCATTACTCCTATTCCACCTTTCTCTTGATCACCAGACCTATCTCTTTCACCTTGACTCGTTTACTGTGTGAGACTTCTTCCTCTTCTGCTCTTCCGAACACTGTTCTCTCTCACGACAGCTAACTTCACCTGTGTTCCATAATGTTCTTCATTGTTCTTTTCCTTTCTTGTTCTAGTTTCCTTTCTCGCTTCCCTGGTCCGTGCGCAGGGTAGACACGTATAAATACCTTGCTTGTCTCTCATGTACATCAGTCTTGATCTGTGCAATACTAGCATACTTTCAAGTCCCATCCTCGCGACTCTAAGTCGAACTCTTAGTCCTCGTCTCGCTCAAGGAAACCCCTTGATCGATCCTCGTCCCTCGTCATCCTCGTCCCTCGTCATCCTCGTCCCTCGTCATCCTCGTCCCTCGTCATCCTCGTCCCTCGTCATCCTCGTCCCTCGTCATCCTCGTCCCTCGTCATCCTCGTCCCTCGTCATCCTCGTCTCATTCCAGGAAACCCCTGAATGATCCTTCATCCTCCTTCGTTCCTGCCTCTTGAGTTGGTCTCTTCGTGAGCATCACTCGAGTCAGTGTAAGCCTTAGGAGTAAAGCCCATTGTGTATGCTACGCATAACAAAAGATCAAGACTAACCTCGGTCCCACCTTCTATGGTGTAGGACCCACCCGTTACCATCACGAGTCGATCATCCAGATTCGGACTCCGCCCAGACCCCCTCGACGCTGATAGCGACATTGAAATTGATGCCCCCGAAGAACAACCATCTCAACAGCTCGTCCGAAGCCACCGTCACCACAGACCAATGCCCACATACCCTAGCATCACTCAGAGAACTGCTATCCAGGCTCACCCCTTGATGCCACAGCCAACGACGCCATAGCCTCCCATCACCACCCCACCACAGCATACTACTGCCATGTCCTCCCACGCCTCTGAACTCAAAGTGGCTCTCCCCGCTGACTTCTCTGGAGAACCTACTGACGCCTCCAGATGGATCAAGGCCATGAAGGCCTACTTTGCTCTCAATGGCTCCCTCTACGTAACCGACAACGACAAAATCATGACCACCCTTAACAAGATGTCTAAGGGAAGAGGCGCCTCCTTCGCCGAAATGTGGTACAACAAAATGGCCGATACCACCATCACCATGGGCAAAACTTTCAAGGAGTTTGCCAACAACTTTGAATCTACGTTTTATCCTTTCGACACCAAAGCTACTGCCTACCTTGAACTATCAAAACTTATCCAGAAGACTTCCCGCCTCTCAAATAGAACCATCGACGATGGTTTCCAGCAGTACATCACCGACTTCCAGAACCTCTCCTGTAAGGCTGGAATCACCGACGACATTACCCTCATCGACCAGTTTTCTCTCGGTCTCAATCAACGTATCGCTACCATGATCCTCTCCATGGCAGTCATCCCCACCACCATTGTCAAATGGATCGACCAGGCCAAGGTCTTCCATGTGCAGAAAATGCGCATCCTTGCCCTTCGAGGAGGATGTGCCCCTCCACCTTTTACCCCTTGCCCCGCCAGAGACCCTAACACCATGGACGTAGACTCCGTCTCTGTCACCAAGCTAACCCCTACGGAATGCACCAAATGCATTCGCAAAAACCATTGTTTTCGCTGCCACCTCCCCAGACACTCCATGCAAAATTGCCACAAATTCCCAAACACCTCTTCTGTCCCTTGCCACCCTCAATTCCAGAACAACCCCTCGCGCAACTCCCAGAATGTGCGCACCACCAAAACCACCCCCTCCAAACCAATAGCCGCCATCTCTACCGCTACCCCTTTGGACGTATATGTCAACTCCTTAAAGACATCTGGCAAGGGAGAGAAGGAAATCCTCTCTGTTCTCAAGATGTGCTATGAAGAACCCACTGAAGAAACCATCTCTGTCTCCCTGGAATGTATCCAAGCCGTTAAGGATTTTTAAAAAGGGAAGCTGCTTCGATGTCTTCTTCCCTTTACGCCGATCATGTACTTGTAGCACAAAACGACAATAGAACTATGCGCCTCCCCGTTCAGCTACATGGAAAGACAAAAATCGTCGACACCAATGCCCTCATCGACTCTGGAGCAACTGGAAACTTTCTTGACCCCCGACTCCTCCCGTTGGGCGATTTCAGGTTATCTCGCCTTGTGCAACCACTCATTGCCCATAACGTAGATGGAACTACAAATACCAAGGGATCCATTCTATGGAAAGCCACAATCAGGATCTCTGCCTCCGACTTCTCTGACACTGTCTCTTTTCTGATACTTCACCTTCGCCATCCCTATGTTATACTCAGCCTGCCCTGGCTCCAGAAATGGAACCTGACCATTGACTGGAAGACTTTCACTCTCGACTTTGACTCCCTTCCCCAGTTAATGAACACTCTCACCTATGGTACTTTACCCTCCTCTGACCCAGATTTAGACATCACCACCACCTTTGCTTCTCAATACCCTCTTGGGGTCGAGAGACCTCTTCGTGAGTGTCCTCCCCCAACAGGATCTTCCGAAGAAAGCATTGCCAAGATTACTATCTCCACGGAAATCGCTCAGACTGAGAAACCTAAAGAGATCCCTGTCCCTGAATTTTGCTCCGACTTTGCCGACGTCTTCGCCGAATCTACCCATGACCAACTCCCTCCACATCGTCCTTTCGATCACATCATAGATCTCAAGGATACCTTCATCCCAAAGATTGCCAAGATCTACCCACTCAACCCTGCAGAAAAGGAAACCTGTAAAGCATTTATCGAAGAACATCTGAAAACTGGCCACATCGTCCCCTTGAAATCCCCACAAGCTGCACCCTTCTTCTTTGTCCCAAAGAAGGATGGAACGCTTCACCCCTGTCAGGACTACTGATACCTCAACAGTCACACCATCCGCAACGCCTACCCGCTACCTCTCATCACGGAACTCATTGATGACATGAATGATGTGAACTTCTTTACCAAGTTCAACATCCGATGGGGGTATAACAACATTCACATCAGGGAAGAAGACCAGTGGAAGACCGCCTTCATCACTCCTCTAGGACTCTTCGAACCTACTGTCATGTTCTTCGGCTTCTGTAATGCACCCGCCACTTTCCAAGCTTTCATGAACCATATCTTCGCTGACATGATCCTCGAATGATAGCTGAAAATCTATATGGACGACCTCGGCATTCACACCCATGGAACCATTGAACTTCATCATGAACGCACCCATCGTGTTCTCCTCCGCCTTCGCAAGCATGGCCTCTCCCTCAAGATATCTAAATGTTCCTTCGATACTCCCACCATGGAATACCTCGGCATGATCATCGGTCAAGGACTCGTTTGCATGGACCCCAAGAAACTCTCTGCCATCGCCGATTGGAAATTGCTCACATCAGTCAAGGGAGTGCGCTCCTTCCTGGGCTTTGCGAATTTCTATTGCAAGTTCATCCCCAATTACTCTGACGTCGTCACCCCGCTCACTGTTACGCGTAGCGTACACAATGGCTAGGCTCCTAACTTGCTAGCTCGAGTGATTCTCACAAAGAGACCAACTCAAGAGGTAACAAGAGACGAAGGAGGACGAGGATCGATCAAGGGGTTTCCTTGAGCGAGACGAGGACGAGTGGTTCGACTTTAAGTCGCAAAGATGGGACTTGAGTATATGCTAGTATTGCGTAGATCAAGACTACTGTATATGAGGATCGAGCAAGGTATTTATACGTGTCTACCCTGCACACGGACCAAGGAATTGAGAAAGGAAAATAGAACAAAAAAGGAAAAGAACTCAGAAGAATGTTATGGAACACAGGCAAAACTAGCCGTCATGAGAGAGAATGGCATTAGGTTCGAAAGAGGAAGAAGATACGCACGGTAGGTGGACTAAGGTAAAGGAGATAGGTCCAGTGATCAAGAGGAAGGCGGAATGAGAATAACGACGGTCACCTCGCCAATTGTCATAGTGTGAAGAGAAGAGAAAGAGAACAAGGCGATGAAAGAGAAGCAAAATCGTAACACTCACTTTCCTCACTCGTAAGAACGAGCCTTGGACCTGATCCCCTCTGCAACAATGATCTTTCGACCATCTTAAGAAAATCTTCTGCTCTGCTCCCGTCCTTGCCATCCCCAACGTCTCTAAACCGTTCTCTGTCATGACCGACGCCTCCCTCCTCACCTCTGGTGCGATTCTCATGCAACATGACCCCAACCATGACCTCTGCCCCGTCGCTTATTTCTCAAAGACATTCTCTCCCGCCGAGCGGAACTATGACATCTACGATCGCGAACTTCTTGCCATTATCCTCGCTCTTGACGAGTGGAAACAATACCTACGTGGCACCACCCATCCTGTCACTATCATCACTGATCATAAAAACCTGTCATATATCAAGGACCCTCGTAAACTCTCCCATCGACAAGCTCGCTGGTCGTTATTCCTCCAGGACTTTGATCTCCTCTGGCAAGTCACCCCTGGCACTTGCATGGGCCCTGCCGATGCCCTCTCTCGTCACGACTCCATAGACACATCAACTGATAACATCAACGCCTCTATTATCCCCGACCCCGTCATTGTCAACGCCCTCAACCTCTCCCTCGCCCGTCATATTCAATCGTCTACACCATCCGACCCCTTCGTCATTAAAGCCCTCACCACCTTGGATGAAGGATCCCCCCTCTTCACTTGTGGATCTCTAGCTGACTGGCACTTCGACAACGGCCATCTCTATTTCAAGGGCCGCATGTACGTCCCACCTCCTGCTCGATCGGCACTCTTGCATTCCATCCACTCTTCCCCTCTCTCGGGTCACATGGGCATTTATCACACAAAAGTCATTCTCGAGCGTGATTTCTGGTGGCTGGGCCTCTCCACCTTTGTCAAACACTTTGTCGATGGCTGTGCCGTCTGTCAACAGAACAAGGTCAACACCCATCCCACAGTTCCTCCACTCTCTCCCATCGTCTCCACTACCACCCTGCCGTTCAAGCAGTTGTTCTGCGACCTGATCACCGATCTTCCCCCGTCCAATGGCCATGACTCTATTTTGGTTGTGGTCGACCACGGCCTTATGAAGGGGGTAATCCTCCTCCCTTGTTCGAAATCCATCGACGCAGCAGGGATCGCTTCTCTTTTCTTCAAAAACGTGTTTAAGCGCTTCGGTTTCCATGACTCACTCATCTCCGACAGAGGACCACAATTCGCTTCTGCCTTCGCCAGAGAACTCGCACGCCTCCTAAAGTACGATGTTCACCTCTCCACCGCTTATCACCCTCAGTCCAACAGACAAACCGAGCGAACCAACCAGGAACTAGAAACTTACCTCCGCATCTTCTGCGCCAACAATCCCCACACTTGGGCGCAATCCCTATCTGCTGCGGAATTCCATCACAACTCCGTGCCACACAGCTTCACCAAAAGATCCCCCTTTTCATTACTTTATGGCTATGAACCACGTTCCTATCCCACGCTCGGCAAAACCTTCCTCCCCGATCTAGAAAATTGACTCTCCAACCTTGATGAAGCTCGCAAAGAAGCTCTCGCCGCTCATGAATCTGCCAGAAAGATCATGTCCACTCATACCACTTGCCGATTTACCCCATGGAAAGTTGGAGATAAGGTTTGGCTCGAAGCCACTCATCTCCGCCTTCACTACCCATCTAGGAAACTCGTGCCCAAACGTCATGGCCCTTTTGAAATCATCCGCGTTTTATCTCCACTCACTTACGAACTCCACCTCCTGAAAACTTGGAGAGTTCACAATGTATTCCACGCCTCCCTCTTATCCCCCTTTCGCTCTACTGAAACTTACGGCCCCTCCTTTGCTTCTCTGCCACCTGACGTCATAGATAACAAAGAAGAATACGAAGTGGAAGCGATTCTCTCACACAAAGGTCCGACCAACTGATGGAAGTACCTGACCATGTGGAAAGGCTATCCCTCTTCCGAAAACACTTGGGAACCTGAATCTAACCTCCGCCACTCTGCCTCAATCCTTCGAAGTTATAAACGACTTCACCACCTCTGAGACAGTAAGGTTCCAATTGACGGTCTCTCCATGAGTATCTCTTGCAACCTTACCCAACAAATTCTGCTTGCCATGTCTTTCCTCTCGTCCTCCGTCTCATCTTCATCCATGTCTTCCCCCTCCGGATCACCAACCAGACTACGTTCTCGACGGGTCTACCCTGTTTTCTTACCTGAGGCCACCCAATTCGCTTTGTACTCTGCCGTCCTAGATTCCCCTCCATTACTATACATCATTGAACAAAATCCCCTCTTCAAATACAACCGAGTTGTCCAAGAACTTGTCCAAATATTCCATGGAACTGCTCGTACCCAACTCCTCCTTCTTTCCTCCACCCAACCGGACATCCCCGTACGATTTTCTTTGTCTGAAGTTTCTCGTCTTGCCCTATCTGCCCTCCGTCATGCAGATTTCAGTAGTTATATCTCTGCCTTGCCGCCAGACCGCATCTATCCTGTATTTCGTCGCATCTTTCTTACTCTACCTCAAGAGCAACATGATCATTACCTCTCTTCCACCGATACGCTCACCTCCCACTCTCCCCCTCATGCTCCTTTCCCAATCCCTCCTCCGCGTTCCCTCTCTTCTCATCTTTCTTCTACTCGACCCACAGACACCCCCACCACAGTAGAATCTGACTGGGCTCCCACCGACAGTGAGGACAGCGAAGACCCCATTACGGCAGCTATCCCTATCTCTCGTGACCGCCCCTCATAGTGTTTTGAAGTCCGGTTAAGTCCAGTTTTTGAACCATATTTGGACAAAACCGGACCTTAACCGGTCTTTTTTTTCTTACAATTTTCTTAGACTGAACCAAAACCGTAGGAAACCGGTTGTGCCATCAACCGTGCCTCGGTTGCAGTCGGTT
>JBBPNZ010000940.1:0-12427 GCA_038091195.1 Phylloporus rhodoxanthus
TCTTGGTATACTTGGGGGATACACTAGGAAACAAAATTTCAGCGGGATCCATTGAGTTACAGTCTTATCAGTGGAGTGGGGTGGGCTAGGCTGAGGGTATGAGGCAGTGGCGAGGGGCCGATGTCAGTAAGCGAGGCGCAGGTTGTCCTCTCCTGCTATAGGATCCATTCATCTGCAAAGCGGTCGAAATAGACAGCGGGTTTCTATAGCTGTTGGTAAGTGAGTAAGCCTTCCTATTGGTTGATTCCTGTTTCGACATCCTAAGCGACGACCATACAGAACTGTCACATACCTCGGCTAACTCAGTTCAAATGATTGATGTTCAAATCTGTACAGTGGTCGAAATAGACAGCGGGTTTCTATAGCTGTTCGTAAGTGAGCAAGCCTTCCTATTGGCTGATTCCTTTTTTGACTATCCTAAGCGACGACCGTCGCAGAACTGTTCCTCGGCTAACCTGGTTTAAATGATTGATAAGTTGGGTCTCGCACTTCATCTGTCGCCTGCCAATCACTCTGGGCCTTTGCTCGAAGGGAACGGCGATAGGAAGGGGTCGGGTTTTGTAAGGGATACCATCCGTTGCATACTCATTAAAGTGCAGTTGGAACACAACTTTTTAAGTACTTACAGCATTCACCGTGGAAACAAAATTTCATCCATCGAACTATAGCTCGCTTGTTAATCACTAGGGGTCTTTATCGGGCACAATTGTGGGCAAACTCATCAGAGTTTGGAATTTGAGAAGAGACATTGATGATACCTCACACTGTCTGCCTGTTTGTGCGTCTGTCGGCCACCCCTCTCCAAGGATCAGGGCCAGACCACCTGGCCACCAAAAGTGGGTACGGGACTGCTTGCCCTTCGTGTCAACGGGGTCTCTTCCGCTAGTGGCCTGTGGGTGACGTGTCCTCAGGATGGGAACAACACAAGTGGGTAGGTTGGAGACTTCCAGAGCCTCTGGATATCCAGTTACACCTGTGTGAAGCAGGTCAGCTTAGCCTGAGCAGAAAGGGGCGCGGCCTAGTGTTTTAGAAAACACGTGTGTGCCGTGTAAGTAGGGCCACGACGCCAGGCATGGCACCATAGCGTCGCATCGTTGCAGTCCATGTCTATGCATCTATTGGAGTCCCAGCTGGTCTGATGTTTTGTCACTGCACACGGCAGCGATGCAAGCCTCGGGTCGACGGTACATACTCGTCGGGGAAATGTGGGCGCGGGAACTCGACCGTCTGCGCCGCGATAACACCATCGCTGATTTAGCCTCAAGCGCTTCAACTGCAACTGAGACACCTGGTCTTCTGAAACGGAGCTCAGAAGATAGTCGTTTTGACCTTTTGAAGGCTGAGACTAGTCGTCGGGAACTTTTCTAGCTACCTCTGTTCGAGGCCCCGGCATAACTCGGGTCTGGACAGCGGACCAAGGACGTCAAGACCATGCTCGGCCATCAAGATGCATCTCAGTCGAGGGGAGCAGAGTTGAGTTGTAAGAGAGAGGACTAGACGTGTAGTCCACTCTTCTTTGGACCGCGACTACCTCTCACCCACACAGCTCCAAGGCACCCTACGTGGATCCGCAGGACAAGACCGTGTACAACCCCATCAAGGTCTTCGTTCCAACTGTCTTCGTCAAGAATCCCCTCTGCACTGCTCGGCTGGACGTATACTACGCTTTTGCGCGAATATCGATTGTCAATCCGAAATCGCGATACCACCGACACGTACGTGTCCTCAGAAAAAGTACGCGACCGCCGCTTTCGGAGATGGTAATATGAAGGAATGGAATACCTCTCTGTTTCGTCGTCATTTACACGTCCTCTGGCAGGGATCGTCTCATCGTTCTTTGATAACCTACGGGACTCTGCAGTCAGCTGCCACCCAGCTGCGGAATGGGTGCCATTCATATATGCTTCCCCATCGTAACATCGAACCTTCAAACTCCTCGTTGTGAATGCTTTTCCCATGTATTTCATGATGCGCTTGCCGCCAGACAGGTGGACTCATTAGAACGCGCAGGATGATCGATGAACAGTGTTTCTTTCTCTTATCCACTCGCGTATAATTGATGCGTTTCAGCGTCTAACCCTGGCAATGGTATGGTTGCCTTTGAGTCGCAGTTGTTTGAACCTTGATATGACAAGGGTGGCGGATCAAGGTCACTTTCCGCCACAACTCATTCGCAACCTATTTCAATAAAGGACCGAAAGTCATATCACGATCTTTCTGGAGAGCGCTTCGCGACGAGGTAAAACAACCGTTACTGAGATCGTCCATATATACTCGGTTATACGCAATTTCTGGCAGCGCCTACATATTCACAACGAATACCCAGGCTTCTCTATCGAAGAAGTAGCATGTGATATAGGAAATGACAAGTACAAGCGATGCGATGCGAAACAGAAAGCAAGCTCAAGGATATACTTCATGTTAGTGTCAGAGAGCGACAGACTCCCCTCCGGTTCCGTTGGCTCGTGCGTCGGTCCGTGCCAGTCTGTGGTCCCGCATCCCGCTTTGTCATCGGTTATATACGTAGTCTCCCACCTTGCCTCCTGTTTTTCCTTGGCGTCGAGCTTGTCTATCCCAGCGTCCAACGCGAGAGTGAGCTGTGGGCTCCGGCGTCCATGACAGTTAGGCACCAAGATGTATATAAAGAATGTGTTGATCGATTGGTATATTGACCGCCGTCAATGTCTTCCACAGCGCCCATGCTGCACGGGTATAATCCAGGCAACCCCTCTCGTCCACCACGAGCTTGTAAAATGTGGACGCAACCCTGGTCGCGGGAGAATCAGCCACCGACCACATGGTCCCGATGACAACGAAATCTAGCAAATTGCATCGCAGATGCGAGGTAGATCACCTCGTCCGGACTTTCTTGATCCCCGACGGTCGTTTGACAAGCGGACAGGTACGCAAACTCTGGGTTCTCCAGGTTGCACTGGATGATTCGCTGTGAACATTCCATCGTGGAGAGAATATGCGGATTCGAATGGCCGCTCCTGACTTGAGACCCCATGACAAGCAACGTGTAGCCATTCGTTCTTGCTCAGCTTATCGGCGACGCTGGAAATGTGAGCATCCCTTGCTTCAATGCGCGTGAACATCACGTGGGCTTTGACGTGCCGTTTGATATTGGCCAGCTCTTTCTGGATGAAATGGAGCTTGGGGAAGCCAGGGGCTTGTGCTTGGCCGATAGCAATGAAACGCTTCTTTTCAGGCTTAGGGTTCAGGACATCAGGCCGTCTGGCACGAAAGAGGGTGCACAAGGTGGTGGTGTAAGACGAGATCCGAAACACCCTCCTGGTCCTTTCTATAGGGTGCGGCAGTGTGCAGAGGCAAAAGAGAGCACTCGGCGGTAAGGCACCAGCTTCGATGATAATCCCCAAACATCTTCTTTCGTAATTGGTAGCGGGATGTGAACAGGATCCCTGTCGACAAACACGACGAGCGCATCGTACCCGCGTTTACTAGCATTAATGATGACTACAGAACCATCTCTGGCTGAATGGTGGAGATCGGAGAATAGCGAGGGAAGCAGGGATCGAGAGAGACCAAGAAATTCGCGAATGTTAGACACAACTTTTTTCAGCAAAATTGAGGCCGCAAATCCAACCGTGTTGGTCTGGACCAGGTGAATGGAGCGTCATGCGAATGAGTGTAGTCAGATGGGTGAACTCCTCCGCCAACACCTTGCCTTCAGGCCCCGATATGATGACGTCGTCGAGTGGAGAACGGAGACGAGTGAGCTGGCTCCAGAAAACGCCACGACCTTGCTCAAGAAGCTCGACTGCTTTAGCAGGAGATTGGTTGCGAAGACAAGCTGAGAATGCGTCCACTGCAAGAGACGGCGAGAGGGACTTGAAGAGAGAAAGGTGTTGGGGTAATGGTGGTAGAACGGCTGAATATTCGACGAGTGATCGGAGTGCTATTTCATATGCACAAAGGGTCGTGGGGTGGTGGAACTCTTCAGCTGTATCAGCCCATGCTTTGGCAGCAAACAAATCATATGTAGAGACTGTCTGAGACACATGCTCAAGCTCGGCATAAAGATCAAATAATGCTTCTTTGTCCTCCATGGCCATCCAGATCATCAATCCTCCTGGCATCCATGTACCGAGAGAAGAGACCAGCTGCGAGAATGACCAAAGATTTTGAGCGAATAGAGTGTTCAGGTGGGCAAAGTGAGAGTGTGTCCCAATCGAGAACAATTACATCATTCAGGTCATCAATCCTGCCAGGCTCTCCGTAGCGAGAGGAGAGATGATCTGCAAGACTGATCAAAGACGTTGAGCGATCAGGGTGTCCAGGTAGGCAAAGTGAGAGCACATCTCTGCTGAGAATAGTTGCCTCGTTCAGGTCATCAACCTACCGGAGGCGCTTGTACCGAAAAGAGAGATGACTCGCAAGAGCGCCGAAAGTCTTGAGCGATCAGGGTGTGCCTGGGTAAAGTGAGAGTGCCTCTCGGTAGGAAGTAATTGCCCCGTTCAGGTCGTCAATGTCCCCGAGCTACTGGTACCGAGTTTGAAAATCCCCTACACGCCGAATCACAGTGGCAATTTTCGCTGTGTCGCCACCACTACTCGGAGGGCGAACGTCTGTTATCTCGTGAGTGTCACGCCGGCGTGTTTGCCCCATCGGTGTTAGTTTCCTGCTGGACCTCGGCGACAGTGCCATGTGCCTCGTTTAACTGCACTGGCGCATCCATGATATTCGCTAAAAGATAGAAACAAATACCTTTCGAACGTAGCTGATGAAACATGATTCAAGATGCTGGATGCTGCGCAATATGACAAGGGCCTTAAAGGCAAGGATGATGGATCGCGACGGTTCGGACGAAGCCTTGCTTGCGTTCAGGTAAAAGCGGATTTACTTTGCAAAATGACGTCATTGCCTCGTCGAGTTGCCGCGACCTCGAGAACAGTTCTCTGGGTATATGTAGACCAAATACAACCCTAATAATCAGGACAAGTTAATTGCCACCTCACTGGGAAGGCCTGAGCCATTCCGAATCTAGCCTGTACACGCGCTCAGCGCTAAGGATAATCATCAACCAAATGTTCTGCATCCCAGCATCAGCACGAGACACGAAAAGCCCGAGGGAGGGAACGCACTCTTCATGTATTTCAATGCCTCCAACTGCCCATCTCCTTCCTGGATCTACTGCAGACACAGCCTGCGAAACTTCGTCCCCGATTTCGACGGGCCCACATACACCCACCACGACACCCGTTATGTTCATGTACGGCTTGACGCCTGACCCATACGATACTGCCCGCGAGATCACCGCATCCAATACTTTAGCAATCCTAGGACGTCCGGCTGTGAGTGTCAATCCTGGTGGCAGAAAATCCTTTGCAGGCGGAACATCCGCTGCACGCGTATAGTACACAGAAATCCGAAGCGGGGTGCGTGTGCTTTGCTGGATGAGTGAGCTAAAGAGCGGGTGAAGCGGGTTAAGGGCACCTGCGAGGTGTCCGCTTTAGGTCAGTTTCTAGAATTCTAGAAAGTAAAATGGACGTACAAGGATCCTGAATGCACCAAATAAGTTCTATCAGCTTGACCCTGCTTGAATCGTCGTGATCCCTCTAATACTTGTCGTCAAGTTCCAATCATAATATAATGCATGTGCACAACTTACCTGGATAAGGTCCTGGATTGCAGCAAGTGCGAAAGTGATCCCGCTACCCCCAATAACAAACATCGCGGCTGAGAAACTTGCAAATACCGAGTGTCCGGGTCCACCTGTCAATTCCTAAAGTAAGCCTACCACTGAGTCAGTGACACGCCGTACCATAAGGGCCTTCAAACATCACAGTAACAGTCCGAGTCGTTTCCCCATCTTCACATCCATACCCAGCGACTTTCGCCAATTCGTACAATCGCTTCGTCCATCCACCTGCGTCCTTGCACAATAACACGAGGCCTTCTGGGGTCTTGGCAACGGTAGCTATTGTGAATGGATGCTCTTCCGCCCAGCCTATTAAACCCATCGCGGACGATAGGACACGTATACGGACGTGCTGACCTGCCCGCCAGCCCGCATTCAGCGCGGGAACCTCAATCCGCGTAACGGAGAGATCTGGAATAGGCCGGATGCGGGCATTGAAAATACGCGTCTTTAGGAGGCGAAGAATGCGATCGAGGCCGTACGCAGCAACAGCAGCAAAAATATAATGCAGAGTAAGCCTTTCATGCACATAGACCTACCCGTGCATCACGAAGCAACACTCAGCGATGACTTGCTTATAAGAGGAAAGCCTACCGCAGGAAGAAACACGACAAAACCAATCATGTGCGCAGCAAGGAAGATATTGTAGGCTCTCTGCCGCCAGAACGAGGTCGAAAAGACGAACAAAACATCCAAAGAAACCAGGGCAACAAATGCCGCTTTGCTTGAAGTCCTCTCCATGTTCTTGGTGAATACGCCCTCAAAAGTCCACTTATAAACTATCGACGCGTCAATTCACATTTGCGACTCAACAAGTCATGAAAAAAGAACTCACTATAACCCATACCATGGACATTCGAAAGCAAGACCAACATCAACCCAGCAAAACGGTGTATATAGTTGAGCTGGTTAAACGGCGCGCATGAGAGTATTAAGATCAGCACAAGTGATCATGCTATTTGCTAACGAATTGGAACTCACTTTCTCATACCCCATTCCAACACACATTCCTACCACGTTATTCTTCGCCGCAAGCACATAGACTATCGGGATCTGGGACATTGCCACGATGCCCGTTCTCAGCGGATCACTGAACGGATTGCTCCCTAAGAATGAGGCATACACAAGCACCGCTGCGTATACTCCTAGTATGAGTGCTTGGCCCACACTAAAGCCAGCATGAAGCCGCTGCCGTAGGAAACCTCCCAGTGGTGGCATGATGGCAGACCATGCGCGGACATGCGGAGGAAGGGTTGAGGCCAGGCCCAAGGTGCGAGCAGAGGCATGACGGAGGAGATTCGTGTGCGAAAAGTAGGTATGCGACTCCTCAGATGCAAAGCCTTCTCGCGGAAGCCCGTGCCCCGAGGAAGAGGCAAAACCCGCAGCTTGCTGTGATAGATCCTTTTCGTTGGATGGCCCTGGATCTTGCGACACTTGTGGGTGAGGAATTCGATTGGCATTCAATCCACGGATGCGGCGAGTTCCGATGCGTATTGAGCGGAGGATATGACCATGACTCCATTCTGCAGGGGAGGAGAAGCGGGCAAGTGCACGCGGGAGGGTTGAAAGTGCAAACACAGTGGCGAGGACGACGATGAAAATGTTAACGTGGAAGACGAGAGTGACAGGATCAACGACCATTCTGTCAGGTCCTCAAAATGTCTCGATGTTCAAACAGAAAAAATGCCAGCACTGAACACGAATTCAATGGATGCGCACAGCGCCGCCGAAGGAGAGTGAAAATGCAAGAAAGGGCTCCACTAGAGGACGGACGTCACGATGATACGTACTGAAAACTGAAAAGATGCGAAAGCGCTTGAAACTGCCAAGTCGATAGCCAGCTGAAGGAGAGACAAGAAAGAGAGACTGAATCGTGGTTGCCTCGATGTGCGGGACAATTATAAGTACCAAACAAGGAATAAGGAAGGGCACCTGCACATTAGCCGTACTGCGGACCTCGGAGCAAAGTGGCGGCGACAACGTGTATGGAACGTATCTCCATTTTTGACAGTGCATATAGTCTAACCGTTGTCAGTATCCATATCTATGTGACTCATGGTCTCGGGCAGTTCGCGTCTAGACAGAAATGCAACAAGAAGGGATATGTGAGCAAGCTAGTGAGCACGAAGAGTGGACCAGGATGCGGTGGTCGGCGCTCGACCTATTTTCAATTTCCGACTCCGACGCGGGTCAGAGCGAATGCCGAGTTTAACGCCATTTTGGACGACATTCTCACAAGGCTTCTCGGCTCGCCTGCCGGAGAGACAAACCCAGCCCAGCACTCGGAAAACACAACCTCCATGAATCGCCAGCGTAAATCAGAATCGCCAGAACATGTCAACCATTCAAGACCACATCTAATGGATCGCATTCAAGACCGCCCTTCGATGTCCATCAGACCACTTCCTGCTAGCAACAAGATGGCCCCTCGTATACGCATCTCCACAAACAGCGAACATTTCCATCGTGTGGCGGGAGTTCTCTCGAACCTCCTCGACAGCCTCGGGTACCCTCATGCATACATCGGCGGGTTTGCTTGCACGGCTTTAGGTAGCGAACGGTCCACGCAGATGAGTACCCTTTCGCTCAGAGGTGACCAACTTGTCTCTTAACTCTAACTGTGCCTAGCCACGATATCGACCTGCTGATCTCTCTAGACGACGCAGAGGCTCTAAGAATCAAACTTGCAAGCATGAATGGGCACTTTGTTCTTTATGGTCATAATCTATATTATGCTCAGGCAGGTCGCATGACAGGCAACAAAAGATCGCTACTTGTCTTACGGATCTTGACGTAGGAAGCCCTACCGGAAGGGCGAGATGTGCTACAGCACCTGACAGAGAGTGTGGATAGCATTAAGATCGAGACTCTCCCCGGTGGCGCCATAGGCCTTCCGAGTACACCGCAACCGCTCTACATGGTCGAGGGACCATATGGAAATAGCAAGTGTTCACGCTTGGATTGTCGCTCTCATCTGTATAATATAACGACAGAAATCCCGATCCTCCATCCTTCCGTATTGATCATCACCAAGTTAAAGCGATGGGTCCAAAATTATGACTCCACCAGGCCCAAAACAATGCAACAACGTTCGAACGACGAACAGGACCTCTTTCTGCTGATCGACTGGATGCATCAGAGGGAGATCAAAATTGATTGCGAAGGATACCCAGGAAAAGGGAAGGAACAGGTCAGGGGTTACCTTAAAGAGGTTCACCATGCATGCACTTCAGGCAGGGGAAATGAGATCTTACTGAACAAGCTTATGTTGATCACAAGTGAGGAAGATTGGTTGTAAAGGTGGCAGACAGAGAAGGGATTTGCTACCACTTGGGGCACCTAGCATTTGCATGTATGTGCTACATTCTGTTTTTGGATCTCCTCACGAGTTAGTCAATAACTTGGCGAAGGAGAAAGGGGAAAGGTGGTCGTGGCGACAACGTAGCGAGGCAACAACCCCTTCATGGCCATTGCATTGTCGTCTTCATTTGGTGAGACAAGGGAAAGGGAAGGGCGAGGCGAGGCGAAGGTGAAGGCGACGAAGGCATCAATTCGGATGTGACAACTACGATGTCACAGTTATCGCGTCCACGTCATTTCGCAGGCCAGGGAAAGGGCAAGGTGAGGGCCAGGAACAACGACTACAACGACAATCACGCAACTGCAGTCACGCCAACGTGATCATTGGCGCCCCGCTGCGTTGTCGTCGCCGCACATTATTTGGCAGGTGGGACAAGGGCAAGCCAGGTGAGGGCGGGATGATGCGATGTCGTTGCCGTCACGTCATATGGCGCGAGGGTGCACGTTGGCCCAGTGTCATTGTCGCTGTCACGTCTAGGTCGAGCTTAGGGGAGGGTGAAGCGAGGCGAGGCGAAGCAGGGATCAAGGTGAGCGTCCTGAGACGTGCGGGTCACCCTACCCATGCCATTCCCTAACCTTACCAAATTGCAGAAATGCACATAGCCTCAGTGACGATATGATAAGCGTTTACCCCAGAGATGCATATCCACCAGCAACCACATCCGGGGCAATGGGGACCCGACCCGGCCCTCCTGCGAAATAGCAGGTGAAGCTAGAACTGATTATGAGTTCGGATCGAGACATTGTTACGGACTTGAACTGAAGCCTCAAGCTCTGAACTCACTAGCTTGACATGTAAGGGGAATTCGGGAATACTCAGGTCTTTGAAGACCCGAAAGATTCTAGAGAAGATCAACAACTAACATGGACTGCACGTAGGGTAAATGAGAGCGTCGACATTAAGAGAGGAATGCAGACGCCCGTACCAAAGGTCACCACTTCACGCACCCAGAGTCTGGCGTCGTCCAGGAGCTGGCTCTCCTGGAGCTGGAAGATACTCAGCCCGTACGTGGCCAGTGACGAGACCCACTAGTATGTCCTCAAACCACTCCTCCCCTTCTCTCCACTCCCCTTGCGTTCCCCAGCTTCGTATCACACCAACAGCATTATATGTGCGCTTCTGCTCCTCCTCCTCATCGTCGTCCTCTTCAGCCATATCCTCCAGAGTATACCCAAGCAAATGGTACAGGATGAGACTACCGAGGTCATTGCACAGAGTTCCCCGCGTGCGATCGGACCGTGGATATCGTTGTATTGCGCGAAGGACGAAAGCATATACAGCGGATGGACGAGGAACCAAGACAGCGGAACAGGTGGGATGGGACATGTGGGACGGCTGAGCTTCTGCAAGCTCCGAGGGCATAAAATCGACAAAAGACCCGGGATAGAGTACGAGGTGCATCGCATGGCCGGGTAATGTGAATCGTGTGACGCGGAAGGCGTGCCCCTTGCGAAGTATGTCTCCTATGACATCAGAGGACCAGGATGAAGAAAGCGGTAGACCGAGGGATTCGAGGATCTTGCATGCATCCTCGAGACAAGAGTCCTCGACAACATAAGAATAATTCTGGCGATTAGAGTATTTCAGCCTCTTAAACAATGCCAGGAATCAGCGTTTGAAGTTACATACAAAGAGTATGAGCGGGACATTCATACGTCCATATAGTCCATGTCTCCATTCGATAAGCTGTATCCCAGCAGTTTGCAACGTCGACAAGGCAATGTCTACTATCTCTTGTGGCAGCTTATCGAAGACGGACTCACTCTCAGTGAGGTGGTGGTTACCGGAGATGAACGGTTTTTGGTTGAGCATGACGTTGGAACAAGTCTGCGGAGTTTGAATTTCTGATCAGCAGTCCATCAGGCTGACTCGACAAGGCAGATAAGTACTCGGTTATTCATCGATTGCAGGTTTTACGCAGGTATTGGAGTCCAATATAATGCTGTAGATGTTATACCTGCACCGCAGAGACGCAACCTAAATCCTGCTCTGCACCCACGCCGTCCTACGCTCAAGCCACCGCCAAAAGAGTCCGGGCATTCGGGTAATTCCCCCTGACACCAACCTATGGCTGGAGAGATCGTGTCTTGATGGCATGATACTCTCTGGAGCATCATACGGTGGGCGATCTCCGCTCTCTTGGTATGTCGAACCGACATCTAGGGATCTTCAACTGCTGAGCACCCAGGTCACAGTAGCTCTGACCCGAAGACCAAGCCCAGAGTGTTCGTCAACGATCGGTGCATCTAATTCTTCTTGATCACATTTGTTCTTGCGATCGTTGTGTTTGCGGGGGATGCGTGGTATATGGAGATGTTATGGATCGACCTGCGGGATACGCCTGGTGCATGGTGGCCCGGCTGCGTTGATCCTCGGATGAGATGACATTGATATGGTATGTGCCACTATGAGTCTTTGCGAGTGGACATCTTGATTGTGTTTGTACGCTATCTACTACATCATGGAATGGTTTACAAGCTTTGTCGGTTCGTGCCAATGTCTTTATTCTGAAGCTCTCCTTGTCTGATCCCCGTGGCAGCTTTATCGTTGCTTTGTCCTCTGGGAGTGGAATAAATGCGTTGTCTTGCCCATGTTGGCATTTTTCGCAGCCATGGGAGTCGGTGTGTAACCATCGGCCTGGTCTTTCTGGCATATCGTTACTGATGCCGCACACGCTAACCATGTTCATCCTCGTCCTCGCTGAATTCACCGGTGCCGTCTTTTACAACTCCCAGCACGCCTACTTCTACCTTCAGGTTGGCCTGACCATCACGTACAACAACACGCTGTTTGTGTGCGGTCCTTGCCTTTAAGCCTACTCTGCGCAGAACCCCGATGTTTCTCAAATTCCCATCTTTATTCTCGAATCATGTTCCGTTGGCTATATTCAATAGGTATTTGTTTCTACATTATATTTTGGTGTGGAAAGAGATGTGACACCTTCCAATTAAAGGGTTACTTTTGGAGGCATATGCCATTCTCATTGGTCAAAGCTTGGGTCAAAGTAAGACTCATATCAATCAGACAGATGCCCTTGCTCATGATATACCAAGCATTCACCCTCCAAAGATATTCCAATGGACCAACACATTCTCTATATACATATTGGTGCCTAACTTCATACTCTCAATCTCGCTTTCTGCTTTGCTTTGTGTATCTGATCTGTAATGACTGATATCAACCTCTCGGTTTATTGCGAAAGGAATACAATTTCGCTGGTTGCAAACAGAGACGTAGTACAAAAGTACGAAAGATGGGGACTCGGTTGTATAACAACTGTCGCCCAGGAACTTCGAGACGACAGCCGCTTGTGCATCGGTAAGAATCTCATCCGAGGGATGGCACCCATTTAACTGAGCACAGAGCCTTGTAGGTGACCCAAAGAACGGTGAGCAGGAAAAGAA
>JBBPNZ010000941.1:0-12410 GCA_038091195.1 Phylloporus rhodoxanthus
TACCCTGTGAACCAAATCACATGATCTAAGGGGCAATATTGTAGCCAAGGGTATGTACTATTTATAACTCCACCAAAGCTAAGCGAGATTCCCACGGTGTTTGGCAGTGCGCTTCGCGCACTGCTATTCAGGTTAGTATGGAAAGGGTTTTTGAGGTTACTGTACCTTGTGCAGAATCATTGGAACTCACTGACATTGTAGACCATGATCTTCCAAAATAGTATGACAGAACGTCATTATGTTTACTGGAAACATAATAAATGACAAAAACCCAACAATAACTGTGCCACTCACTTGTACCGAAATCAATGACATATATTCTTTGAGTGCTTTCACCTGGATTAAGTACGAGTGAAACATCCATAGCTGACTGTCCTTGCAAGGGTAGCGCCAAAGGCTATTCATACTGTTTGATGACTTGTTCAATTTGTTGAGCATACGATGCCCGTCCAGCCAGAAGAACAGGCTCAACTGAGGCATGTTGAACACTCTCAGATTCATCAGACTCATCCTCTTCTTTGTTCCCTTCTGACACAGCGACATCTAGGAAAATAGATCCTGTTTGACAGTGCTTTGATCCTGTTTGACAGTGCTTTGATCCTGCTCAGCAGCACTTTGATGACCAACATGTTTCGACTTCAGGACTGTGGGCATGGACCAAGTGGTGGGATCCAGAGGGAGCAACAAAGCTGCATGAGGCTGCAATTGAAACCCCAAGGGATGTCATGGCATCTTCGACAACTTGGATGGCTGCAGGCTTCTGTGGTGTCCTTGAACCATTGCCTGCGAACAGATTGACATCTTCACTGTCAGATGTCATGGAGGCATCAAAAATGGCATTGAAAGTTTTGCACCATTCTTCATAAACAAACTCCTCACCAAATGTCTTCTCTATGGTTGATATAAAGGTGGGGAATTCAAAGACACCTGCAGCCCAGTCCCATACCACCCTCCAAGCAAAGGGATTCCGTCAAAGGGACAGCAAACTACCTAAATGATATATTAGTTCCACTCTGAAAGAGTATATATTGCTCCAAACTATCTTGTGGTGGTAAGGCAACATTTGAAGGCATAGAACCCCCCCCTTGATGCAGGGATGGTGGCGGAATGTCCACAGATGCACCTACAGTTCCTTCAATACCATGGGATGGCAGAAAAACTGACACTACGTACCCTGAGAGCAGTGTTGGTGTACATGGACGGCCACTTCAAGTTCTTGGAAAGCTATGAAACCCTCATCAATGAGGGTTTCAGTGACCGTTAGCCACTTGTCTAACTGAATATCATCCAGTTCCAGGGCCAGAAGCTGGAAAAAGTGCATAGAAGTTATTTTCTTCCTTGCAAGAGACTTTAGCAGGTCGAAAATGGGATTGGTGATCATAGGGAGCAAATTTTGGAAATGAGAATTGGGCAACATATTGAGATGGATGGAATGAAAGAGACAATGGAGGTGATGGTCATTACAACACAACAACAAACAAACTTTTGGTTCAATGCACCAACCAAGATTATGACCCTCCCATTCTCAAACGGAGTGTTATCTTGTTGTTATATTTGTCATCCCACAAGTGATTGGGCATGTTGCAATGAGGTGACGTTGACGAGTGTCTTTCTATACTACTATCAACATATGACATGAGTGTTGAACCTGAGTGCCCACATCAATCTTGTTGCGGTGAAGCCAATAAGTTCATACTACAAAGAGTCTTTCAACCACTACTACATCATGTAGAATTAGTGATGTACAGGTCTACATTGCTAAGTGGGATGGTGTAGTTGCAGATGAAGAAGGAAAAGTCTTACCTAATACGATGGTTGGATTGTTATTGTGAATCAAACTCAGTCCAGGCGACGCTGTAGCATATCACATGAGGTGCAACTCAGTTCACTTTATCAACCTGGCAATTTCTCATGGGTATTCTTTTCCACCTTTATATCGTTGCCTTGATTGTTGCATACACAATCGTAGTAACCATCCAATGTATCTTGATACTTAAAATGGATAACCAATCTCAATGATGGTATGCATTGTTATTGTCAACAAAAGTCTAAAATTAACGATAAAACAGGCTCGTTTTCCTGCCGCTCAGGAATTCATTGAAGGTTATCTATAACTAGATTGTTTCTATTTTACTTTATGATGCTTGCTACTAGAACAATCCTATTGGGTAATTCACTACTCTCCACGATCGAACAAGATATTGCCACACCACCTGCATCATCGCCATTGCCAGAACTGTCTCTTGGATTCAGAAAAGCAGGTATAGCAAGAAGCAGCAGCTCAGGCAGGCCAACAGATGCGGTCCTTGCAGTCAAGACCACCTTGGCACTGACATTGCCAACTTGCTCATATTCTTCTAGAACAGTCATCTTAGAGGTGACCAAGCTTACTGTTTGTATGCCAACTCTTCTTATCATCACCTGCTCTTTGTTTAGGACATAGGTTTAGTACTAACAATATAGTTCAAGAGATGATACATGAATAAACGGATGCTTGAAAACCAGATTTTGTTTGTGCATGGAAGTCATTACTCCAATAGCACATTACACTGCAGGACATGGACTTATTCCCCTTCTTTGCCGAGACCTGGATGATGTATACTTCAATCAAAGTTGGATGATATCATAAATGGGCCAAGAGGACTGGAAGCCTGCAAGTTCTGGAAAATGTGACAAAGTCTGTCCATAAATATTAATGACTGACACTGACACTGACATGCCCGATACCCACTTTTTTTATCACACTGTCCATTGCCTTCCGGTCTTGCATGCTTCAGCACCTGGTCTCATTGAGATGCTTTTTCACTGCCCTGTGGACAAATTGCTAGCCTGATAAACATGAGATATGATCCACATTATCCATCCTATGATATACCTTCAATTCCTGGAATGTTACACCATCCCAGCCTAACTTCTCTTCCAAGTTATATCCACCTCTCCCTGGTCTCCCGGCTTCTCCATTTGGCTTGGGTATTTTTGTCCCCCCATGCTCACTATCATCAGACTCAGATTCCAGTGATAATAAACTGGATTCCAATGGTGCCAGTGAGTCTGCTGGTCATGGAGTTCATCAAAGTTCCCCAGGCCAATTCGACACCACATCAGGGTGGAATGAAACACTTTTAGGTGGCCCTGCATGAGGGGGGAGTGGTGTGTCAGCATGTTTTACTACTCGGAACGCAGGTGCTGTAATAGGTGGCCTGACAACCAACATCTCCTCCATTGCAGAAACAGGAGGAACTTGAGTTATTGGCTGGTAACACATCTGGCTTTGTGAAGAAAAAAGAGGCATTGGGTATGGGGGATCACAAATGCCATAGAATGGCAGCATAGATGAAAATCAGGTTGCAGGCATGTCAGAAATATGAGGATAATGTTCTTCTTTCCCTCATCAGTTTTTATCCATGTGTCCATTTATGATGCAATGTTGTTTCTCTAAAATGGAAATCTAGTACAAGACAATACAAGGGTACCTAATTACAACATAAATTGTCACCTTCATTGAGTAAGATTTGTACATGATGATTAGATTTCATAATGATTTCCTGAATTGTACAAAGTACCTACTTGTACACTCATTCCTAACATTGGTATCAATCTGAGATGATGTATCCTATACAGGGATAATAACAAGTCCATGTTACGATTTCTCTTCTCTTTCATCGTCTCGTCTTGATTCTCTTTTCTTCTCATCGCTCTAACTGGCGAGGCGATCACTTTTACCTGTACTCCTCTTTTCTTTTGATCACCGGACCTATCTCTTTCAGACTTATCCGCCTCCCGTGTACTTCCTTGACCCCTTTAGTCTCGCCCTTTGCCCACGTCTCCCATGACGGGTAACTCTATCCGTATTCCTTGACGTTCTTCACCATTCTTTTCCTTTTCTAGCTTTACTTCCTTTCTCGATCCCTTGGTCCGTGCGCAAGGCATCTCATGTATAAATACTTGTCGTTTACTCTGTTAATACTCTAGTCTTGAACTGCGCAATACTAGCGTATTCGAAACTCCTCTCGAGCAACTGCCGTTGCTAATACTCGACCTAGTCTCGATATCAAGGAATCCCCTTGATATAACTCTCGTCCTCGTCTTGCTCAACGACTCCCCTCGTTGACCAATCCTCGTCCTCTTCCTAAGTCTCTTGAGTTGGTCTCTTCGTGAGTATCACTCCAGCTTACTAAGAGTCTCGCCCATTGTATATGCTACATGTAACAGTCCACTCTCGAGAAGTGATATTTCCAATTCAATTCCCTCCCAGGAGATATACCTTCTGAACTGTGCTTGTAATTCTGCAGTGTCCTCAAGCCCATTTGTGATCAATCTTATGTTCTGCACATTAGGAAAAGCGTGAAGCCAAGAACCACAATGATACTAATGAGGCTCTTAGCATCAATGTTAAGGAATTACAGATCTCATGAATGGCCTTACCGGAAAATCATTCATATGTGCAAAGTCTAGCTGGTGGGCAATGATGAGATGCTCGGCATGGGAGATACACCCATTGCAGTCAGGAAGCCACAACTTGTCATCGTCAATATTTCCAGTGTTTCATAATGTGACTTTGAGAGATGACAAGTTACCAAAATACTTGGTACAGCCCAGCACCGTGGAGATAAGTGGCCGCGAGGAAGGGAACTCAGAAAGAATCAATCCAAGTGAACTGACTTCACCAGGTTCCTGGAGGTGCCTTGCAAGGACAGTGACATAACTTGGTGGTCCCCCCAGATGATATAAATTGGGAAGATTAACTAGGGGATATTGCCTGCAATACGACTACTTCAGAAGCTGGTGAGTGAAGATGGAGAGCACTTGGATGGATGGGTGACGATTCAAGAACTCCAACAGTGCTTTGGGTGGGCACTGATAGTCAAGTTCCAGCTTAAACAGATGAGGCAGATCCAGCATGGGAAGCAATTTACTCCACATACCACTAGTGAGCCTAACATTTTGAAGAAAAAGCCAATGGAGGGGTGAGTGACAAAGCACTGTCATCGAGAAGAGGGCAATCTCAGGGGAAAAGGTGAGGGGGGTATCAGCACTGAATGCATCCAAGTGGCTCAGGTGAGTGTGGCTAACTGTTACGTGTAGCGTACACAATGGGTTCCACTCCTAGACTGGTTGCCTCGAGTGATACTCACGAAGAGACCAACTCCAGAGGAACGAGGAGGACAAGGGATCGCTCAGGGGTTTCCTGGAGCGAGACGAGGACGATGAGAGATGAAGGTCGTTCAAGGGATTTCCTGGAACGAGACAAGGATCAAGAGTTCGACTTAAGAGTCGCGAGAATGGATTTGAATGTACGCTAGTATTGCGCAGTTCAAGACTAAAGTACATGTGGATCAAACAAGGTATTTATATGTGTCTACCTTGCGCACGGACCTAGGAATCAAGAAAGGAAACAAGGACAAGAAAGGAAAAGAACAATGGAGAACATTGTGGAACACGGGTAACGTTAGCTGTCATGAGAGAGAACAGAGTGCCAAGAGGAAGAAGTCTCACATGGTAGACAAGTCAGAGTGAAAGAGATAGGTCCAGTGATCAAGAGAAAGGCGGAATGGTGGTAACGGCGATCACCTTGCCAATTGTCAAAGTGAGAGGTGAATAGAAAAAGAACAAGACGATGAAAGAGAAGGTAAATCGTAACATTACCCCCTTTGTACAATCGAGCCCCAGGCTCGATAGTTAATCCCGGCTGACCCCAGAAGGTGATTCCTGGAAAGAGGGGTTTGTCAGTTGTTGTTCTCCAAAGGGGTGATGCGAGGTACATGTGTAGACAGACATAAATCGAGGACATGTCCTGGTTGAGCGCAAAGCCCATAGTTACGGTGGGGGCAATATCAGTCGTGATGTCCCCAGTTACGACAGAAGTCACAGTGGATAGATAAGCAACTACGCAGTGGGTGGCCGGGGGCGGAGTCATGGCAATGTGGGCAGATGTAGTCAGGGCAATTTTCTTGTATGTGACCGAGAGCATGACATTGAAAGCATCTGGTCGACTCTGACACGAGAGGGAGTCAATAGTGGTCGGGTAATGGGAGAACTTGCGTTGGAGAAGATAAGATACAATTACCATTGGGGAGAGTGATCCATTGTGGGCAAAGGCGAGGAATAGGGATGGCTGTAGTGAGGGGATCCTCTTCGTCACTGTTGGTGGGGGGCCCAGTCAGATTCTACTGTGGTGGGGGTGTCTGTGGGAGGGGGAGAAGAAAGACGAGAAGAGAGAGATCGTGGAGGCGGGATTGGGATGGGGGCGTGGGGAGGAGAATAAGCGGTTAACGTATCGGTGGAAGAAAGATAATGGTCTTGTTGTTCTTGGGGAATGGTGAGAAAGATACGATGAAAAACAGGGTAGATGCGGTCCGGCGGCAAGGCAGAAATGTAACTACTAAAGTCTGCATGGCGTAAAGCGGCTAAAGAAAAGCGAGAAACTTCAGAGAGGGAGAATCGTACTGCTATGTCAGGCTGGGAGGAGGAGGAGAGGAGAAGAGCGGTGCGGGCAGTTCCATAAGAGATATGAATGAGTTCTTGTATGATCCCATCGTGTTCGAAGTGAGGGTTTTGTTCAATAAGATGTAACAATGGAGGGGAGTCTAGGATGGTGGAGTAAAGGGCGAACTGGGCAGATTCGGGTAGGAAGACAGGGTAGACTCGTTGAGAGCGTAGTCCAGTGGGTGATCCCGAAGGGGAAGACAAAGAGGAGGAGGAGACAGAGGAGGAGAGGAAAGACATGACAAGCGGGTGTTGTTGGGTAAGGTTGCAAGAGATACTCACGGAGAGACCATCAATTGGAACCTTACCGTCTTTAGAGATGGTGGAGTCGTTTATAACTGCGAAGAATTGAGGCGGAGTGGCAGAGGTTAGATTCGGGTTCCCAAGTGTTTTCGGATGAGGGATAGCCTTTCCACGTGGTCAGGTACTTCTGTCAGTTGGTCGGACCTTTGTGTGAGAGAATTGCTTCCACTTTGTATTCTTCTTCATTATCAATGACGTCAGGAGGTGGAGAAGAGAAGGAGGGACCGTAAGATTCAGTGCTGCGGAAGGGAGATAGTAGGGAGGCGTGGAACACATTGTGGATCTTCCAAGTCTTTGGGAGGCAGAGTTCGTATGTCAGTGGAGATAAAACGCGGACGATTTCGAAGGGACCATGGCATTTGGGTGCGAGTTTCCTAGACGGGTAGTTAAGACGGAGATGAGGGGCCTCGAGCCAAACCTTATCTCTGGTTTTCCATGGGGTGAATCAGCAAGTAGTACGAGTGGACATGATTTTTCAGGTGGATTCATGGGCGGCGAGAGCTTCTTTACGAGCTTCATCAAGGTTGGAGAGTCAGTTTTCGAGAGCAGGGAGGAAGGTCTTGCCGAGTGTGGGGTAGAAACATGGTTCATAGCCGAAAAGTAGTGAGAAAGGGGAACATTTGGTGGAACTGTGTGGCACAGAATTATGATGGAATTCTGCAGCTGATAAGGATTGCGCCCAAGCGTGGGGATTGTTGGCGCAAAAGATGCAGAGGTAGGTTTCGAGTTCCTAGTTGGTTTGCTCAGTTTGTCCGTCAGATTGGGGGTGATAGGCGGTGGAGAGGCGGACATCATACTTCAAGAGACGAGCTAGTTCTCTTGCGAAGGCAGAGGCAAATTGTGGTCCTCTGTCAGAGATAAGAGAGTTGTGGAGGCTGAATCGTTTGAACACATTTTCGAAGAAAAGGGAGGCACTTCCTGCTGCGTCGATGGTCTTGGAACAAGGGATGAGAATTACCCCCTTCATAAGGCCGTGGTCGACCACAACCAAAATAGAATCGAAGCCAGCCGAAGGAGGGAGGTCAGTGATAAGATCACAAGATAGCTGCTTGAACGGTAAGGCGCTAGTGGAAATGATCGGGGAGAGGGGTGGAACCATGGGATGTGTATTAACCTTATTCTGCTGACAGACGGCGCAGCCGTCAACAAAGTGCCTGATAAAGGTAGAGAGGCCGGGCCACCAAAAGTCGCGTTCCACAATAACTTTAGTTCAGTAAACTCCCATATGGCCAGAGAGGGGAGAGGAATGGATGGAGTGTAGCAGTGCCGTCCGAGCAGAAGGAGGAACGTACATACGACCCTTGAAATAAAGGTGTCCATTGTCAAAACACCAGTCAGAGAGGGAGGCGCGAGTGAAGAGGAGCGATCCCTCAGCAAGAGCAGAGAGGGCTTTGATGACAAAAGGGTCTGATGGCGTGGAGGATTGAATGTGGCAGGCAAGGGTGACGTCCAGGGCATTGATAATGACAGGGTTAGGAACGATAGAAACGTCCAGGTTGTCGGAGGAGGTATCAATGGAGTCGCGACGAGAGAGGGCGTCGGTGGGACCCATCTTGGTGCCCGGTGTGACGACCCAATTGATGTCAAAGTCTTGTAAAAAGAGGGACCAGCGGGCTTGACAACGAGAGAGTTTTCGAGGGTCACGGACATAGGATAAGTTCTTGTGGTCGGTAATGACAGAGACGGGGTGAGGTGTTCCTTGGAGGTAGTGTTTCCATTCATCGAGGGCAAGGATAACTGCAAGAAGTTCACGGTCGTAAATATCATAGTTCCGTTTGGCGGGGGAGAAGGTTTTTGAGAAGTAAGCGACAGGGCGTTTGTCACCATTGGGGTCGTCCTGCATAAGGATAGCACCAGCGGTGAGGAAAGAGGTGTCAGTCATCACATGGAAGGGTTTCGTGACGTTAGGGATAGCGAGGACAGGAGCTGTGCAGAAAAGTTGTCATAGAGAGTCAAAGGATCGTTGCTGTAACGAGGACCAGAGCCATGGTTCATTTTTGCAAGTAAGGAAAGTCAAGGGGGCGACGATGTTGGAGTAATTTGGGATGAATTTGCGGTAAAAGTTGGCAAATCCGAGGAAAGAACGGATACCTTTTACAGATGTTGGTGGCTTCCAATCGGCAATGGCGGAAAGTTTCTTGGGGTCCATTCTGATGAGTCCCTGGCCAATGATCATGCTGAGATATTCCATGGTGGGGGTATCGAAAAAACACTTGGATATCTTAAGGGAAAGACCATGTTCTCGAAGTTGAAGGAGAACACGACAAGTACGTTCATGGTGGGTGGTGAGAGTTCCGTGGGTGTGGATGCCGAGATCATCCATATATATCTTAAGCCATCGTTCAAGAATCATGTCGGCGAAGATGTGGTTCATGAAAGCTTGGAAGGTGGCGGGAGCATTACAAAAACCGAAAAACATAACAGTTGGTTCAAAAAGACCTAACGGGGTAATGAAGGCGGCTTTCCATTGGTCTTCTTCCCTGATACGAATGTTGTTGTATCCCCAATGGATATCGAACTTTGTGAAGTAGTTTGCCTCTTTCATATCGTCGATGAGTTCAGAGATGAGGGGTAAAGGATATGTTACGGTTTTTCCTCCCTATCCTATTCCGCTTCTTCCTAGGAGGGATGTTGGCTATGTTCTTTACCCTATTCTGGTACTTCGCATGTTGACTCATCAGGTTTACATCATGTCCAATCCAACTCGGACACCTCTGACTTATACTTGCTTACGCTTCCTATGCCCGATCCATCTCGGACAGCCTTACGATTCGACTCCTCTGATCTCCGCTGCCCGCAGCCCACTGCCTTGTCCTGCCTACGATATTCAAACGGCGATACTTCCTTTCACTTTCTACTTTCGGGAAGTATCTCTTTCCTATTTTACCTTATCTTGGTCCGTGCTCATACCTCGTCTAGTATAAGTACGAGTCAGTCGTCATTTGTATTCCTTAGTCTTGAACTGCGCAATACTAGCGTATTCAAAACTCCTCTCGAGCAACTGCTGTTGCTAATACTCGACCTAGTCTCGATATCAAGGAATCCCCTTGATATAACTCTCGTCCTCGTCTTGCTCAACGACTCCCCTCGTTGACCAATCCTCGTCCTCTTCCTAAGTCTCTTGAGTTGGTCTCTTCGTGAGTATCACTCCAGCTTACTAAGAGTCTCGCCCATTGTATATGCTACACGTAACAGGATATGCGTTTCGGATGGTGTGACTGTTGAGGTAACGATAATCTTGGCAGGGACGTAGGCCTCCATCTTTCTTTGAGACGAAGAAGAAGGGAGCGGCTTGGGGGGATTTGGAAGGGACAATATGACCAGTTTTCAGGTGTTCTTCGATGAACGCACAACAGGTTTCTTTTTCAGAAGGATTGAGCAGATAGACTTTGGTGATCTTTGGAATGAAGGTGTCTTTGAGGTCGATGGTGTGGTCAAAGGGGCGATGCGGCAGAAGTTGGTCATGGGTGGATTCAGCAAAGACATCAGCGAAATCAGAACAAAAGTTGGGGATGGGAATTTCTTTTGGTTTTTCTGTTAGAGCGATCTCAGTGGAGATAGTGGTCTTGTTGATCTGTTCCCAAGTTGATCCTTTTGGGGGAGGACACTCATGGAGAGGCCTCTCGACCCCAAGAGGATACCAAGAAGAGAATGCGATAGCGATGTCTAGGTCAGGATCGGCAAAAGGTAGGGTTCCGTATGAGAGGGCGTTGGTTAAACAAGGAAAAGAGTTAAAATCAAGGGTGAAGTTTCTCCAGTTGATGGTTGGGTTCCATTTCTGGAGCCACGGTAGGCCAAGGATGACGTGAGGATTTCTAAGACAGAGTACTAAGAAGGATACTTTATCGGAGAAGTCGGAGGCGGAGATGTCTATGGTTGCTTTCCAAAGGATGGACCCTTTCGTGTTGGTAGTTCCATCTACATTGTAGGCGATGAGTGGTTGAGTGAGGCGAAATAGTTTGAAATCTCCTAAGGGAAGGAGTCGGGGGTCAAGAAAGTTTCCTGTTGCTCCGGAGCCAATGAGGGCATTGGTGTCGATGGTTTTTGTCTTTCCATGTACATAGCTGAACGGGGAGACGCATGGTTCTATTGTCGTTTTGTGCTACAAGTACATGATCAGCGGTAAGGAAAGGAGACATTGATACGGCTTCCCTTTTCAAAAATCCTTAGCGGCTTGGATGCGTTCGGGAGAAACAGAGATGGCTTCATCAGCTGGTTCTTCATAGCACATCTTGAGGACAGAGAGAATCTCTTTCTCTCCCTTGCCCGATGTCTTCAATGAGTTGACATATTCGTCTAATGGGGTAGCAGCGGTGATGGCAGCGGTTGGTGTGGTTGTTTCAGTGGAGCGGACATTCTGGGAGTTTCTTGTGGTGAATGAGGAGGGGTTACTCCTGAACTGAGGGCGACGAGGAGCGGTGGAAGTGCCAGGGAATTTTCGGCAGTTCTGAGCGGAGTGGCCAGGGAGGCAACAGTGGAAACATAGATTTTCTCTGAAGCATTTGGCACGTTCAGTGGGGGTCAACTTGGTGACGGAGATGGTGTCAACGTCCATGGCATTGGGGTCTTTGGTGGGGCAAGGAGTGAAGGTTGGAGGGGTTCGTCCTCCGCGAAGAGCGAGGATGCGCATCTTCTGCGCATGGAAGATCTTGGCTTGGTCAATCCATTTCAAGATGGTGGTGGGGATAGCGGCCATGGAGAGGATCATGGTGGTAATGCGTTGGTCGAGGCCAAGGGAGAACTGGTCAATGAGGGTGACATCGTCGGTGATACCAGCTTTGCACGAGAGGTTCTGGAAATTGGTGATGTACTGTTGGAAACCATCATCAATGGTTCCGTTCGAGAGGCGGAAGGTCTTCTGGATGAGTTTAGATAGTTCGAGGTGGGCGGTGGCTTTGGTGTCGAAGGGGTAGAACGTGAATTCAAAGTTAGCGGCGAACTCTTTGAA
Organism: Phylloporus rhodoxanthus; assembly: GCA_038091195.1. Classification (NCBI taxonomy): domain Eukaryota; kingdom Fungi; phylum Basidiomycota; class Agaricomycetes; order Boletales; family Boletaceae; genus Phylloporus; species Phylloporus rhodoxanthus. Next base: position 11,738 of record JBBPNZ010000941.1, read on the forward strand.
AGTCTTTCCTGTGGTGATGGTAGTGCCGGCCATCTTATCATACCACATCTCGGCGAAGGAGGCACCTCTTCCCTTAGACATCTTGTTAAGGGTGGTCATGATCTTGTCGTTGTCGGTTCGGTATAGCGTCTCGTTGAGGGCGAAGTAGGCCTTCATAGCTTTGATCCATCTGGAGACATCAGTAGGTTCTCCAGAGAAGTCAGTGGAAGAGCTGCTTTGAGTTCAGAGGTGTGGGAGGACATGGGAGTAGTAGGCTGTGTTGGGGTGGTGATGGCAAGTTGTGGAGTTGTTGGTGGGGGTGTCGAGGGGAGAGTTTGTAAAGCAGCTCTCTAAGTAATACTAGGGTATGAGGTCTGTGGTCTGTGATGGCGATGGCTTCTTTGGGGAGGTTGTTCTTCTGGGGCGTCGATTTCAATGTCGCTATTAGCGTCGAGGGGGTCTGGGTGGAGTCCAAATCTGGATGATCGACTCGTGATGGTAACGGGTGGGTCCTACACCATAGAAGGTGGGACCGAGGTAAGTCTTGAACTTTTGTTACGCGTAGCATACACAATGGGTTCCACTCCTAGACTGGTTGCCTCGAGTGATACTCACGAAGAGACCAACTCCAGAGGAACGAGGAGGACAAGGGATCGCTCAGGGGTTTCCTGGAGCGAGACGAGGACGATGAGAG
>JBBPNZ010000942.1:0-12405 GCA_038091195.1 Phylloporus rhodoxanthus
AAATGTTTGGCTTTAATAGAAGGAAGAGCTTTAGTTAAAGTATCAGCAATCATGTCCTCAGTTGGACAATAAAGCAAACAAATAGAGCCATTATCAATTGTAAAACGAATAAAATGATACCTAATGTTGATGTGTTTCGTATGTGCATGATAATTTCTGTCCTTCGTAAGAGCAATAGTGGATTGGTTGTCGGAGTAAAGAAGAGTGGGAGATGTGAGCGGACCGAAAAGTTCACCAATGAGACAATGGAGCCAGATAATCTCTTTTGCAGCATGGGGAGTGGCAACATACTCAGCCTCTGTGGTAGACAGGGTCACAAGCTCTTGCTTTCATGATCCCCACGAGATAGCCCCTCTATCGACAAGAAAAGCATGGCCAGAGATAGCATGCTGATGCTCTTGTGAAGTGCCATCCGCATCAGCATACCCAATGAGTCCTTTTTGCTCCATTCCATAAGTCAGCGACATTTTCTTTGTACCCACTAGATAGCGGTATACTTGCTTTAGTGCCTCCCAATGTGTGGATCTAGGGTTCTTTGTGAATTGCATGAGTATTGAGACAGCGAATGCAATGTCTGGTTGAGAACCAATGGAAAGGTATATAAGTGAGCCAAGTGCAGAACAATATGGTACCTGCTTCATCATGGCAATGTTGGCCGTGGATTTGGGCAACTGGTTTGTTGAGAGCAGAGAATTTGGGTCCATTGGGATAGAGAGTGGTTTTGCATTGGCAAAGTTGTATTTGGCTAGTACAATATAGCCTCAATATATGGTTCCTGTGAGATGGACAGTGTTTGATGCTCACGATCGCAAATCACTTTCATACTGAGCAGCCAGCTAATAGGTCCCAAATCTGTGATCTTTAGACAAGTACCAATTTCAGCTTTGAAGTCATGGATGAGCTTCTTCAAGCTACTGGTTACTGTACAGTCATCAATGTGTGATGCAAGTAATAGGATCTCATGTCCAACCCTTGCTATGAAGATCCCCCAGTCGGCTTCTGTATGATGGAAACCCAAACATGTGAGTTTAGCACAAAGGCACTTATACCATTTTAGTGTGCCCTGCTTTGATCCATAGAGCGCAACACAAAGGTGTGTGACTATGTTGTGGCCAGCCTTATTGAACTCGGGCGGAAGTTGTCATATGCATGATTTTTAGTTAAGTCTAACTCTGCTACCTCCACTACTCCGGACCTCTTTCCTTCAGAACTCCAGTGCATTCTCTATGAAGACGCCACCAGGAGTCTCTGGACTTTTACCTCCGATCTCCTTTTATCTCTCTACATTCCGTTCCTTGTACCTTGACTCTTTTGTATTAGACCCGCCTCTTAGATTCGACTGCAGCTGTGTTTAACTGCAGACACAGCTCCGGCTTACTTTCCCCCCTGTCTCTGCCTCCATCCTTATACGAGTATTTTCCTAACTCTGCCTCCATATATAAACCCTCTGTATTTGATACTTGTACTCTAGTTCGAATATTGACTTAAGATACCACTCCTCTACTTGTGTCCATCTCTGATCTCCGACCCTCTGTCCAAATTCGGGAACACGACCGTTGACAAGGGCGCACCACATACGGTGAAGCCGCAGTCCCTTCCGCCCCAAAACTCTGGAGTTCCAGAGTTCCCTCAGGAGTTGAACTGGTCTTAACAGAAGTTCCATGTATATAACTTCATTGTCGTCAAGTTTTCCATTGAGAAAAGCGCTGTGAAAATTGAATACAATGATATTCCAGTTGCAGTGAGCTGCAAGGGCAAGAATGAGATGGAGAGATGTGAGGCAAGTGACAGGAGCATAAGTTTCATAGTAGTCCATGCCATACACTTGCGTGAATCTGTGCACAATGAGTCATGCTTTGTACTTATCGATTTCACCCACCGCATTCTTTTTGATTTTGAAGACCCATTTGCTATCAACAATGTTGGTGCCCTTTTGAGGACGAGGTACGATGTTCCAGGTATTTGCATCAGCTAGGCTCTTGAGTTTGGCATTGATCGCCTCTTCCCATCATGGCCAGTTGTGCTGCTTTCGAGCCTCTTTGATGGTCCTGGGTTTGAGTGCTTCACTATCGATGGTTGTGACATGCATCACATAAGCGATCTCTTCATTGTCTAAGTCCCATGGTATAATGCTCACAGCCACAGCTTCACCATCACCCTTATGACCTCCTTGTGCCTCAAAAGGCTACATACCTTGTGGGAAAACGGGTCCAGTTGAACATCCATCAGTGGAGCCAAGGCCCTCATGAAGCGCGTGCATGTATGGCGATTCCATACATTGACGACTTGATCGTTGAATGGTGGGTCCTTTGAGTTTATCAAAGGTGTTGCATAGGTTGTCTAATCCGTTTGCAGTGAGTTTCTGGTGTGCCACATCATCTGTTGAGTTGGTATCAGGTGTTGGATGGCAAGAATGTTTGCCAAGTAAGTCTTCAACTTCTCGTTCGCTTGCATTATTGCACTGGTCGCTTTTGATAGGTTTTTTACTCTCCCCCTCAATCTGCATGCCATCCGAGCCCTTAGCTGTGGCAATATCACCTTGGCCGGTATGTTCATTTTGTTGCTGCATAGTCCTGGCTGACCCTTTTGCAGCTGTAATCTTTTCATCACCCAAACCGATTCATTTGTCCTCGCGCTGTTCGAACATAATATTGTGTTCAATGGTGATGCAACCTTCACAGTAAATGTGATGAGCATTGCTCTCGCTGTCAAACCCCACCCAATGGCCCTCCTGTGCTCGCATATCAAGTTTCAAGCCTGTCAGGTTGTGTACCCACTCACGTGCGCCCCATTCAGGTATGTTGTGCAGGTCAGGTTTCTTGCTATTTAGCAGTTTATACGATGTCCTCCCGTCCAGTATGTGTGACGCCATGCAGTTCTTCACCCACATGACATGCATCAAGGCCTTGCCCCAGAGGTTCTTTGGGAGACCACTGGCATGCCTGATTGCACACACATGTTCCATTAACATACAGTTGAGCCATTCAGCGATGCCATTGTGTTGCAGAGTATTGTGCATTGTAACCTTGTGTTCAGTGCCCTTGGATTTCAGGTGAGCAGTGAATTTGTTGCTCAGATACTCGCCGCCATGATCTAATTGCAAGTGCTTGATAGCAACACCATGCTGCATCTTTGCCCATGCTTCGTATGCCTTGTAGGCATGGAAGACGTCAGATTTTGCAGCAAGAAGAGTGACATGGGTGTAGTGTGTGTGGTTATCTGTAAAGGAGACATAGTAGGTTTTATGGCTGGGCATTTGGACTGGTGCAGGTCCCCAGACATCACTGTGGGCTTCATCACCAAAATGGTTGCATCGTTGGGGTTCATGGACCTTGCCGATAGGCTTGCGTGTGGCTTTTGCATACTTGCATGACTTGTATTGGCCCATTGTATTGTGCGCTGGATTAAGTTTAATGCCCTCAACCATGTCTTTCCCCATCATTTCGTGGATCAAGGCTGGACCAACATGTGATAAACGGTGATGTAGCTCCTCCATGATAAGTACCTGTTCAGTTTGGGCAACACCAGCGAATGCTTTCGACTGGTGTTTGACTTGATATAACCCGTTACTGACTTGGACTTTGCCCACCAGTTTTTTGTGTGGGTTGAAGATGCAGCACACAAAGTTGTGAAAAAGTGCAGAGTACCCGGCCGCAGTAAGCTTGCTAAGTGAAACAAGAGTGACACCCATTGATGGAGCATATAGGGCATCTTTCAATAGCATGTGGGTGGTGGTTTTGCCGTTTGGTACCTCAATGTACAGGTCACCTCGCCTGATGGCTTGAAATGTGTGCTTGTCTGTGGCACTGATTGGCTTAGGAGGAATGGTCTCGAATTTGACAAATTGGTCACGGAAGGGGGAAAAATGTTGCAAAGCACCACTATCGTATAGTTTGGCGACAGATGAGCAAGCAAGCATAGCATATGGGAGTGTTGTTGAGGTTTCTGGTTCCTCAGCCTCAGTGAACCAGATGCCATCGGGTTCAGACGATACACTTGTTGTGGCCACATTGGCTTGTGCGGGTTTCTTAGAATCTGTCTTCGGTTTCTTTCCCTTTGGTTTTCAGCCTTTTGGAGATTGGCCATGCTTAGCACCCCCTTCCTCCTAGCAATTGTCCATGCTATGACCATTCCAGCCACAGTTCCTGCAAGTCCCGGTATACCTAGGCTTTTGACTGCAGCCTTTCTTTCCATTGGCTGCATATGCTACATCATCATCTTTTGGCTTAGACTTTGAGCCTTTTTGAATGGCGAGACGATCATACTTGTCGAGAATTTGAAAGATCAGTTGGAATGATGTGAGTTGACGATTCAACAACCACATGTTCATTGAAATGGAAGTGATGATAGGGTTATATGAGCCAGGGAGCGATATGAAAATCATATTGAAGTAATCCTTGTCAGACATGGGTTTGCCCATACAAGCAAGTTCTTCATGAAGTGCAGTCATTTTGTCAATGTGTGCTTGTGCATCTCTGCCGTCCTTTAGCTTGAGTTCACCAAGTTGGCATCGTTTCTCCGTGCTGATGGCTATTAACCAATATTTGAACAGATCATGAAGGGTGGTAAAATATTCAGCACCTGTGCTTTTCGAGAGAAGGTAGGCAAAAAGTGATTCGGGAATAGAGGAACCAATATAATGCTTCATGAGATCGTTATTTGCCTCCCAGTCAGTGAGGGCTTTCTCATAGTCTGCTACACTCTGTATCTCCTCTTTCAAGGTTGGAGCCCCTTCAGTTACTTATACCAATGAAGATGGGGAGCTGAAGGGTGCAAAACAGCCATGTGAGATGGCCAGCCGAACATTGGCTGAGGAAGGGTGAACCACCAATAGGAATGGATGGGCCTATGGATGGGCAATAGAGATGGATGGGCTGAGTGTATAATTAGTGAAAATGAGTAGTGAAATAGAGTAGTTGGAGTATGAAAATAAAAACAGATGGGCTGAGATATGGAGTGGGGTGGATGGATAGGCTGATGAGTAAGTATGGTCATTGGCTGAAAGTGAAAATGCTGATCAGGATGGATGGGCCGATGGATAGAATGGCAGTGGAGATGGAGTGGCCAAGGAATGAATATGTGAACTGATGGGTGGGCCAATCAAGTGAATGCTGATAGAGATGTGTCAGCCATTCATGTGGGTGGAGATAATGTACCTGTAGCTAAGAAATGGCAGACAATTGGAATAGATAGGCCAATGGATAAGGTACCGACATATATGGATAGGCTATTGGGCTGTAGCTATGTATAGTGGTGGGCCAACAGCATGTATGGAGAGACAATTGGATGGACTGATGGATAGGGTAACCACAGTGGTGGATTGGCCAATTGGATGGTTGATGATGGAGATAGTTGGGCTGATGGGAGACAGGCGAGATGTATGGGTGGGCCAACAAGAGAGGTGATAGTACATATGGGTGGGCCAAGATTCAGAGTGCCGATATGAATTAAACAACCTATGGCTGGAGAGTCGATGCATATTGGTGGGCCCATAGGACTCATGCTGGTAGAGAATGATCGGCCAATGACAAATATGACCGATGGTAATGGGTGAGCCAATGGAACAATTGCCATGATATGGCCAAAAACAGTGGAACAGCAGTATCACCTAGCTATGGTGGTATAATCAGCAGTGGTGCAGTACATTCAGTGGCAGTATGGTACCATTCAGCTATACGGTACATTCAGTGGCAGTACAGTACGGTACACTTAGCAGTATGATATATTCAGCGGCAGTACAGTTCCATTCAGTGGTGTGGTACATTCAGCTGTACAGTACATTTAGTGGCAGTACGGTACATTCAGCAGCGGTACGGTTCCATTCAGCTGTACGGTACATTTAGCGGCAGTATGGTTCCATTCAGCTGTATGGTACATTTAGCAGTACAGTACATTCAGTGGCAGTACGGTTCCATTCAGCTGTATGGTACATTCAGTGGTAGTACGGTACCATTCAGCTGTATGGTACATTCAGTGGTGGTACAGTTCCATTTAGCTATACGGTACATTCAGTGGTGGTATGGTACATTTAGTGGTATGGTTATTCAGTGGCAGTATGGTTCCATTCAGCGGTACAGTACATTCAGTAGTGGTGAGGTACATTCAGTAATAGCGGTACATTCAGCAGCAGTGACAGAAACATGTTATGGCAGTCTCCTTGGTTATGCTGTCTCAGATTAATCAATTAATGGCAGTGATGACAGTAACTCGTATATATATTCTCACTGATCAGATGGACAAAACAACAACCATGGTCCTCCATCTTACATCCACACTCGCCCAATACATGCTATCCTGTTTCCATGAACAGACTCATCCAGACAATATCATATAGCCGGTCCTTCCAAGCATATATCTACCAATTGCATTGGTCACAGATGCCAATCGCTGTCTCGATAGACTTGTCTCTGCATATCGGAACACTAGTAATGTGACATATATATCCTCCACAATTTATGCTAATTCCTGGCAGAAACAGTCAATATATCTGCTACAAACCTATTGACAGCAATCAAAGGAAATGATTATGGCAAAAATGAAGAATGTGAAGCAGAGCTGCTGGAACAGTTTCTGCCAGGAGATACAGAGATCATTGATGAACTGGTGATAATCATGGACCACAATGGTATTATTCTCACTTGGTATCTTCCTACTGCTCTTGGGAATGAAAGACAGGTTCGTCCATTATATATGTATTGAGCTATTCTCAACCTCATATATTCCAGATGAAGATCTCTGAAGCATTGGTACCCATATCAGCAGCATTGTGCAGTAGCTATGACTCCACCGCTCAAGGATGGCGGAGCGACCCTGCCTTTTTCAGTATGGTGGATGAAGTGTTGAAGGGATGCCTCAACATGTCGCCAGCATGATTCCAAATGGGTCATACAGGTGGAGATTACCTTCCAGAGGTATCTGTGACAATTAAGAGCATCCACTCATCTGCTGGAGGCTGGGATTGGCTAGTGAGAAATGCTGAGACTAATGCTCTCCTAGTGGTGGCGATGGTGATCATGCACCCAGACTTGTACCAAGCCAGTATGGTGATGATGTGAGCACTGCCAGATCATGCAAATGCCAGTGGAGTAGAGGAAATAGTGGAGGTGGTCGAGGAGTGGAATAGTGTATTCAACATGGTATCAGTGATGATCAATTGGCAATCACCATACCATAAGAACCTTAACTCACCAGCAGAATCCTTCGACTTGCTAGCAACCATCAGCGACTACAAAGATGGCTGGATGGTGATACTGACTCTTGGCAAACGTTTCGATTACTGTCCTGGTACTATCATGGCATTCTCTGGACATCTCCTGTGGCACAGTGTAAATGAAGTTCAGGGGAATAGGGGGTGTTTAGTGTATTACATGCGCCAGCTGGTGATAAAGTAGGTGGATGTTCAACCACCAAGATTCATGTGCTATGAAGCTCTGGAAGCCATTGGACTTCATATGGACTCTTGCAGAGTATATCCCCCTTCCTAAGTGTATCTCTTGTAGTATGCATGCCAGTACACATATTTCAAGAAATAAATGAAATGACTATATAATTGCTAGTTGAACTAGAGAATGGTTGAGCCGAACATGTTCTCCATTTCCTCCATGCGATCTGCGATGATCGCCATTTCAACTTCCACCTCCTCCAACTTGTCTTTCAAACTCTCAAACATCTCCACTAGCGACCACCGATACACCTCGATGACTTGTTGCTCTGTTGTACTATCCTCAATTTGGATGGGATTGTCCGCCTACAGCCAGTCAGTTATATCTGTCACAGAAATGGAATATACATACATGGCGAGCAGCTATGGCCTCTGTCCATAGATCATCAAAGGTGATTAACGAGTATTGCTCGTCATCTAGTGGCAGTGAGTTGGCCATCCACCAGATATTGGCCAAGTGGTCGGTGTGGAACAACAACTCCATGTCATCCTGGTCAGTGCGGAGTTTCAGAATGAACCTCTCCAATTGGTTAGAGAATACATCAATGTCAGTAATGAGTGTCAGTGCTCCTCTAGCAGCCTGGGGGAGAAGCATGAACATCCCATTCAGCGTTCCCTGAACATATACATGGTTGAGCAATTGCTAACATTGTCAGTACTGCGTTCATTATATGTTGATTTTGAAAACACACCATCTATGCTCTGAAGTCATCCCAACAGTGCTCATTCACTGTGCCGTGTTTCAGCGCATCCATGGCGACCTTGATGCAGAAGCTGCAATACTGAAGTATCACCCAGTAATCACCATATTTGCTGGTGAACAAGGGAGAAAGAGAACTTGATTGGGAGGGAGTTGCCATGTTGATGTAATGTTGTGGGAGTGAATGACAAACAATAGCACTCATGTGTTTGAGATCTATTTTATATGGTTCTGTTATAGATGACATAAGCTTATTGTCACCACATGGTTCACTAAACCAAATCAGTTGTATGGCAACATTGCCACTACTATGGCAGTAATAGTGGTCTGGCCAAATCAGCCATGTTATAGTATCACCACTATTATGGTGGTATATTTGGCAGTTAAGTTAATATAGCCTCAACTGTGGTGGCATAATCAGTGGTGCACCACTACCATGGCAGGAATGGCTGTGCAGCCAAATCAGTGGTACAGAAATATCGCCACTATTATGGCGTAGAATCAGCAGTATGGCTGTATCATTACTACTGTGGCAGTAATATTGGCATGGCCAAACCAGCAGTATGGTGATATTACCACTACTGTGGTGGCAATGGCATTGTGGCCAAATCAGCGGTGCGGCAGTATCATTGGTGATGTTGATATGGCTAAATCAGCTGTACGGCAATATCTAGTATCACCTATTATGAGTAGTACTGTAATATAACTGCTACTATGACAGTATAATCAGCTGAATGGCAATATCGCCATGGTAATGTTTGTGTGACCCAATCAGTGGTGCATTAAATCTGTATCCCATTATGGTAAGTACTATTTCTATTAACTACTGATTGGCTGTGAACACATGTAGTCCTCACATTCATGTGATGCTTCTGCGAGCCTGTTATATAATGTAGCCTGCCTTTGCCAATATGCAGCAGGTCCTGCACACCCCATCGCAACCACTGATTCAGCCTGATTGTGCAGCACCACTGCTTTATTTCGAAAGAACACTTTGGTCCATCTGCATTCCAATTGAATAAGTTGTACCTCTTCAGCACATCTATCTCTCATTGCCTTTGCTCTCAGCCAATGAACACAGTAGACTTCAGAAACACCAGTGAGGCAGAGAATCATTGGAGAGAAATACACACACATTCAGACATCCAGTTCTTGACATCTGTATCTTCAGGAATATCTATCGACCAAAACCATGGTAATGTTGAGTTCTGCTGTCCATGAGAGTTTGGGTCTGCAACCACCAACATCGCCTTGAGATCAGCATTGAGCAATGGCAGATATCAGGATAGTGTATCGGCATCTGCACCCAATCTCTTCAGCTGGCCCCTGGAACGATGATAAACAGTGGCATGTCGAAGAACCATTTTCTGTACACCTGTGACTTTGCCCCATGCACGGCTCTTGGTAGCCTGTGTTTTAGAATGCTAAACATCTTTATGCAGAAGGATTGCCTTGTCAACCAGAGCAAGTCATAATTCATGTAAGGCATCATTTGCTTGGCCTATCCTCAATTGTATTTCTTCTTGTATCAGCTCTTCTATGTTTCCAGATTTGCATTTCTCCGGATCTATGGTCGATGGAAGTAAGATGGAGATTTGCTCCACAGATACAGCAGTCAATCCATCACCACCAGCCTCTTCTGAATTTGTCTTCCCAAAGACACCATAGAACTCATCCACTTCATCAAAATCATCAAAATTATGAAAAGTGCTTTCACCACTAGGTGATTCATCCTCATAATTGTCCATGATTCGACCAATGAATTTGACTGCTGATGCATTGAACCTCAAGATCTTGGCTTCCAAGTGCTCCCTCTTCTAGGAGATTGTGAGCAACTGGGTGTCCATAGGTTTCAACACGAGATCCTTCACCTGCATTTTGAGGGTGATCTGAGCTTCTTCAATTTGGAGACTCTCCATGATCCAACTGATAGAACCATGCATTCCGTGTTTTTGTCCAGCTCTAGACCCTAGGAGGTCGAGTTCCATCACCTTCACCATAGGCGCTATTGCTGACCTATGAGTCTGCCTGGACTGAGACAAATTATACATACCTCTGTCCATTTGTATCTCAAACATGTCCATCACCTTTGGATCTGCATTTTGTCCATTCATGGCAAGTTTCTTGGCATTCTCCCATTTTGCTTGTTCATTCTCTGGTACAGCAGCATTAAGTCTATCAAATGCCACTATCGCTTCCCTGTATGCTTGTTTCGCTACTCTGAATTTCTGCTTCAATGAATGGCCTTCATTGATAAAACAATGAGAAGAATACATGGACAACAGTTTTACTCACTTATCTATATCATCTTCAAGAAATTTGAGTTGTTCATTTGATAGTCAAGCAGTTCTTGCCAATATGCAGCCGACATACCACGCACCGATGGTGAGATGATATTCAGCGATGCCCATAGAGTCTCCATGATTTTGCCATCGACATGTCCTACTCCTGATATGAAGTTTGCTCCCTACCGAACAAGACATTCCTGCTGATGGCCATGTATATGCCAAGCACCAATAGCAGGGACAAGCTTCATTTCCGATGATATTGATATGAACTTGTTACCTTTCAAGCGGTGTCTTAGCTTTTTCATGTATTGACAGTTGATATCATAGAATATAACCATGTGCTCAATGCAATCCATATTATGCTGAAGGCTGTGTGCCAGTGCATAATCCATGTTCACTTGTCTGCCACAGGTCAGCACACATATGGCACAGAATGTGATGCCATTACTGCTCACCCTTCTGAAAATCCACCATTGCATGTGGATAAAAGCAACCGTGTCTTGTGCATGCACAACTGCCAATGCCTGTAGCTTCCAATCGGTGACACTCGGCATTTGCACAGTTTACTGCTCGGTAGTTGTTACAGTCAGACTGCTATAGGTAAAAGTATCAATGATTGGCAAATCTGTGGGAAAAAAGTTTGTCATATCTCAATTGGGTAATTCATCGCTGATAGGAACTCCTAGTATGGTGGCCGTTTCACTATAAATCCAAGGCCATCCATCAACCATACATCATCATCTGGTGCTCTTGTATGCATGTGCTCTGCCTTGAAATTTCTGTCCATCATGATTGTCCGAGTGTATTGCCAATCAGAGAAATTAATCTCATCTGTGATTGGTATGTTGATATCAGGTTGGGGACACACTAGGCAGAAGAGCGCTAGATGTCCTTCAGTGGAAGATATGTTACCAATTTCAAATCCATTCCATTTCAGGCTTTTCAACAACCGCCATTGCCTGGCCACTCTCATCAGCTCCCTATAGCAGTCCTGAAATACAGCAGAGTTAGTTGTCAGTCAATGTATGATATGCTGACCTACCAGCACCATATGTGGAAAAGTGTTGGAAGTGATATGGTGGAGCTTTGTGAAATAATTCATTGCCGATGTCCCATATTCCACGTTATCTTGCAGGAAATCATCTAAGATGCGGAATGTAAATGCTGTTTGCGGCCAAATGCTACTAGCAGCAAACAGCTGAGATCAGAAGAGCTGCACATGTTTCTCCAGAGCGTCAGTGCATATACAGTAGGAGAGATTCCAGAAATGTATGCTGGACATGTCAATGACTGTGATACATTTTCTGCTTGCCAGCCATTTCAGATGGGCTGGCATATCTGCTAGGTCTGCATCTCCTTCAGTGGATGGACATTGAGCGCCTCCATGACCGAGATGAATTTCCATCCCAGCCTACAACATATCAGTCATTACATGAATCAGATCTGACTGTGTTACTGACCAGTCAGAGTGAAGAGTCATCAAAATGCCAGCCAATCCATTGTTGAACCCTATGGAGTGAATTTTGGACATATTGCACTCTGCAGCAAGATGTACAATACATTGGTTGCAGGAAGCAATCTGTGCATCTGTAAATACCCTCCCTCTCACAGTGAGGGACTGAGCAAATTTGTTCCGGGGGTGGAGCCTCCATATCCAGAAGAATATCTAAATAGTTGTCTCGGAAAGGTAACCAATCTCATAGGAAATCATTTTGTGTCTACCAACTGATTAAGCATCATACATGCGACAAGAGATATGAATGACCTTGTTTTTAGGCAGCTTAAATGGCACACTAGAGTGATCCAGATCATCGGTATCAAAGGGACTACCTGAAAATAAAGGAGTACGAAGCTGTGACAAGGAGGATTTGGTGGGAGTTTCCTGTAAGGATGTATATCCTTTGACTTCTTTTGATGGTGACATTTTCATCAGCTTGGTTTTCATACCCCTAGTAGTCTGGATGGTTCTATACTCT
>JBBPNZ010000943.1:0-12397 GCA_038091195.1 Phylloporus rhodoxanthus
ACACCTTTCCCTTAACATAGCCTTCGCCGAGGTCGAAGGTGATTTCCTTTCCATTACTGGTTGAAAGTGGATAGGAAGCCGCCGTAGCCACAACGACCGACTTGGGGTTGGTGGGCGCGACGAGACTGATCGCAACGTCAGAGAGCGAGTTGGCGTTTTTGTCGTACGTGCCAACGATCTATGATATTAATACGATCTCAGGTGACATGCCAGCATGACAGAAGACAGGACTTTGAACCTCACCTGGAAGTAGCCGAAGCCAGAATAGAATACGAACACAGACCCATCGCTAGTGGCTGCAGGGACAACCAGAATAGTAGGACTTGGGCTGGCCTTCGACGGCCATGTGTGGTTATCGATCCAATTCGCCACGACTGCGAAACAGTTAGCTCGTGGGCAAGTAAAACTGGCTAATCATGCTGAAAGGTTTCACCTTTGCTGAGCGAGGAGTCAGCCATTGATTCTGAACTTGTTTAGTAGAGGAGGTGAGCTGAGGAGAGTGCAATGTGATGGTGAATGCAGTCCTTGCTCGTCGATGGCATTTATACCTCTCAGACATGCATAGAACGTTCCGAGTAGACCAAAAGGGATCATTCTACCTGTCAGAAGAGCCGATAGGCCCTTCTGTGGTCACAAATGGCGCTCTATCCGCATATGGCCCAGAATATCTGGCATAGGGTGTGAGTGCGACAACACCCCAGAAACTGGATTCCGCACAAGATCCCCCTGTCCAAATGAATGTCCATCCGGCATCGATAGTCATTGATTTCCCATTGGAAATGGCTTGAATCGGCTAGCGTGACGAAGAGAAAGGTGTCACCAGAACTCATTCACATGCTAGCTCATCTTCTGTTCAGGAAATGGCGGCATGCTGTGGAGGGTCAAGTGACGCCCAGGTCGAATGAGATCCGGGGTGCTGAAAACAACACAACGTGCCCTTGTATCAAAGGCTTCTTCGCCGGCGGTGATTCCTTGCCAATGGCACGGTGCTGCATCTCCAAATTCTGTATGGCTGTTGATATTTATCCAGATGCCGCCACTTATTATGGCATAGCATTAGAATAAGTTTTCGAGTGGGGCCCTAGTCGCTGTCTGAAAGTGTCCACCAGCCTTCGAGGGGTGTCTTGTGGTCGCTGTCACCGTATTAGGTTACTAGTAGTAAGTAAATAACCCATCGTCTGTTATCGACTCATTAATGACACTCTTTGAAGCCAAAGTACAAGGCCAGCAGATGAGCACGTTGACAATGCCTCGAAATGGAGCACCAAAACTAGGGGATCACCACATTGGAGGTGGCATCGAATCGGCGGCCGGAACGAAGCAGTAGTTAGAAAAGATATCACGAAATTAATTCGTACCTAGTACATTCGGGAAGCAGCAACATACTATTCATGTTGGACGGCCCGACGAGATCTGGGGTGCTGTTCACATTTGCTTTGTTGAGGTGGCACTGGGAAAACAATGCAGAGTTTTGGTGGCTCGCTTCTTCGCCGTTTGATCGCTTTCTCCACATAGTGTTAATTCTGTTCGAAGTCAGCAAACCATGCAGCTACAAGTCGTGCAAACAGCGAACCGGACCGAATAATCAGAGCCCCGGAGATGACCAAGTTTGAAGCGATTATGCCGTGTCATCATGGAGACTGGAAATGCACGTAACGCCATTATCACATCTGGCGTTCTCACTACATCCGGAGAGAGATCCGCAGTTCATTTACTGCGAGATAACGGCCATTTTTCATGCCAGGGGTGCTCGGAATTCTAGAATTCTGAGGGGCGCTAACCATACATCGACAAGGAATCGGAGCGCAGTAGTGCCTTACTAGGATTGCCCAATCGATGTGTTTCGATGCCAAAGGCTGACCGCAAAATCCGCGCAGAGTGGTCGATAGACTTTCCGTATGCTTCCGTATGCTTCCGTTGAATCTGTTCGTGCTCTATGATATTTGATGGGCATGTCGGGAGCCCATATTCGAGTCCCTTGCTATGCCTCGCGACGATGATAAGTACTAGGTCTTAAAAGCATACTTAGTATATGAACGACCACGACGCACATCTTCCTTGGCTCGATGCATACGACGTCGTTTGAACAGTCCAAGCGTCGCACAGGATCCCGGATTACCTTGAAGTTCCCCTTGTTCGCTGGATGTAGCTACAAGCGTCATGGTGTCGGTCTTCTGTTGCAGGAATGCCAATTGTTGATCATTTCAGCACGTCTCTGAACAAAGATAATTCGAAATGTCCCGAAAAGGTACGTGAGCTCTAGTAGAATGTCCGTGCGACTCGATCCCTACATTTCCGTCAATTTCTGGATGTCCAGTTTTCACTGGGTTAAGAACTCGCCTCCTAAGGGAGGACTCGTCACTGCGGCAAAACACATTTGCATGGCGCTCGATCCTGATGACGGTAGGTGGTTGGCGATGCAAAGCCGGATTTGGATTACTGTCAACGTATCCATTGCTGATTGATTCAATGGGCAGGAGCCTAAGTATCATCTAGTAGATTGTCTAGACCGTTGAAATTTGCCACCCCACAAGTTGCCACATTGAACGTGGCCCTTGGTGCATCCTACAGCGGAATCACTATCAGCGCTTAGATTCTAGATGTTTTCATGTCCGCCGTATGATCGCAACCATTAAAGACGGGATTTATGGCGCGGCCCAAACTCCGCCAGCGACTATCCTGCCACATTCCCCTCAAGGCGAAGTGAAGTTTGGAGCAAACCAGTTCAAAAAATATGAATTGGTTCCAGAAAAGTTCACTACAAATTCCCCACTTCTCAGGATGCCTCGTGGTACGGAGCCTATGGCCAACATGGAAAATATGAGAGGTACTTGTACTGCACTTCTGGCACCATGAGCGCTAGGGGTTTGTAACAAATTTAGCACTTACTCAACTACATGCACGTTTTCCGAGGAGTCCAAAGGAAGGGAAAAAGCACCGTGGCCACAGCCCACCACGAGGTCAGTTTTGGCTCCGAGTCCGATGCTTCCTAGTGATGAGTCTTGAATATCATCACTTCACTTGAAACTAGCAGATATGGAAATGGTAATGAACCAAACATTAAGTATTACCATTACAGCTGGATCATAATGGCATCATGAGTCACAGTGCAAAACAAGTGCCCTAAACCATCTGGAGATAGGTCGGTCGGGCGCTCACCAATGAGGGACGATCAAGTGGCAGGCATAGTCCAAATCTAGGTTTGCGTCACCTGTCCCAGTCATATAAAACTTCATTCTTGGGTTATCGGATCGGTTCGCTCGGAAGGTCTCCGAAAGTGTGCTGATGGCTGTAAGAGCCTCATATCAGCTAACACGGAGGCAAGGGGTGCACTTTCACAGATATCGGGGAGCCGTGCAAACCCAATTTAGAGTAAGGGATTGTTTGAACCTGCCCACTCGAATCACCAACAATGATGAGAGGCAGACCGCTGACCCGACCAACCTGCTCAAGTGCTAATCAAGAATCTGATAGTAGTAGGTGTAAGTCACGTTAGGTGATGTTATCACATGTGGCACAATAGGCCACTCTTACGCTGTCCACCCAAGGTGATTGAACTCGATCATCTCGGCACTTTTCCTGGTCCTGGAACAAGTGACAGAAGACTTGCAACTATCTGGCACTGGGCCACCTCATCATTTTCTAAAAATGTGCGACACCTTCAGGAAGAGGCGTGAATGAAACGTCACATACCCTAGACCCATCCCCCGGCGTCCCGCAACTGGTGATAAGGCACTGTTCCCTTGGGTGGTTATGTGTGATCACAGTTTACTTAATACAGTGGGGATTACGCACGAGCGTTCAATTTGTCGGCTGATTATATTTCCAGTGAGTTCCTTCAGATGATCAGATCTCGTGGCTCATGCTGTGAAATCTTTGCTTCGTCAATGTGGTAACAATATCAAAGGTCTGGAGGTCGACAGACGGATGGGCACTGGCATAGATGCTCGCAGGTACTCGCCGCTGGTGTTGAGCCCTCGGGGTCGTGAACCCCAGTACCAGGGCATTCTTGTCACCGGGATTGGGACCGGTGACCTGCATTAATATGGACCAGGTATGGTTGTTCATTAAACACCCCTAGCTGGTGCATTATGCAACCAGCCAAATACGGGAGGCGTAAGACACATCACATGTAGACAGACGCTGTGGCAGTGGGACTCGGGCCTGGGTCATGGCAAGGGCGGAGTCCCTCTGGGCAGTGCCAGGGGTCCTGGCGCAGTGGCTGGAGGGCCCGTAGGTAGCGTCATCCTGGGATCCAGTAGCTAGCGTTCACCACCGCGTGTTGGTCCTTTTCCCCCTTTGCGGGAGGGTCTGTCCCAGGCTAGAGCCTCTCCAACGCTCCGGACCTTCAGCGTTCTTCGAGATAAGAAGTCGGTATTATCTATCTTGATGCTTACTACCAATGGCGATTAGACCTTCAAACAACTGTGCCAAGACGATGGACTGGATTGGACCAATAGATAACAGTAAAAATAAACCGGGTAACACCTAAGGTCACAGATTGGCACCGATGCACTGAATTGTGAAGAACTCCACAACAAATTGGTCTCCTAGTATTCCGGGACAACACAAATGACACCACAGTTGTCAAATCACTGAGAATGTTTACCGGTACCATATTTAGATCTCTGCAAATGTATGTGGTTCGAGAACTACCGAGAATCTATCCAATGAGCAGACACATGTCATGAAACATGTTATGGGCAATGTGCACTAAGCCTGGGAACTTAAGAGGATAGTATCGATGGGTTTTCAGGGAGTCTTGGTATGGGTGAGATGGTAGCGTCCACTGTGCAGTCCTTGGGGTGGGAAATATTCAATGTGACAATGGGTTGGGCTTCAGTACTCAGCGTGGAGTTGGCACTTGGCACGTGTGAGTGAGCGTCAAAAACCTGTGGGGGTGAGAGACAGACCTCGTCTTCCAGCCGTTGTGTGGCGTAGTGTACATACCAATTGAAACGAAACGCAATCGATGGCATACACGCCGCAGTGGCGCCGCGCGGCGGCCCACGCCCTTTCTTTCGTCATCGATCTATGATTAGTAGCACCCTCGGACCTCCCTGACGTTGTCAAAAACGGGCCAACCTCTGCGGACCATGTCTAACGACACTGCATGATGGTCGTGGAATTGAATCACCAAACGTTTGTCCGACTGCCAACCTGGGCTGATGTGGCATGCAAACTAACTTGACAATTACGCCCTTTCCTGAATGAACATGATCATATTGTATCGATCTTCGCATCACTGACTCACTGAGCCTCCGTTTGGATGACATCAGATAGTATGTCGAGTTACATGCAGGACACTGCCGAAATGGAAAGTTGCCCAAGAACACTTCCTCGCACACGCATAAATATGCTCCGATACTAGTGAGCGTACGTTCGCTGTCACGCTGCACTCTCTCTAGTTCCTCCTCTTCAAGAAATCAATGTCAGTCACCGCTGTCGACCCATTCAACAAAGGTGAAACTTTGGAGTACATACCATAATCAAATGTTGCTTGCTAACAAGACATCCATTCGACAGCTGTCACAAAGTGGATTCGTGAGGACACATGGCCGCGAGGTGAAACGTTGGAATCCGTTGTAGTCGTCTCTAAGGTCAATTCCTCTGGGACCGTACTCCGACTCCACTCTGCCTTTAGTTATCTCGAGGTGACGCTACCCTATTTTGCGACGATGTTATATAGACTGAGAGTTCCACTGATGCCTTAGATCGATGCCATTTACCACAATGATACCGGCTCGCTCGCCGACGTTCAGATACGACTCGTAGGTCCAGGGGAGACGGAGGGGACTACCGTCGCTACGGCGAATCTCTACCCCATCTCGACCAATACAGGAAAGGATATTACATTCAATCTTGACAGTGGCGTCATTCGGGGACAGGTGTCCTTTCAGCTCAGAGACGTCCAGGACTCTCAACAGAATATATTCATTACATATGGTGTGAACTTGCCTTTCGCCGGAGAGCTGGAAGACACCATCAACATTGATCCGACGTGAGTATATTACCTTTGAACCTTTTCGTTGGGCATATTCTTATCTTGTTATTCAAGTGTGATTACGGAAGCTGGGTCCGCATCTGCGAAGCGGCGTCTCGAGGTGAATACGTCCTATGTCAACTGCGACGCCCTGTCGATATGATGATGTCCCTGTCAGGATACCGTGCAACTTACGCATTCGGAGCAACTGAAGCTGGTTAAAGAAACATTTTCCGGCTCTGAAACGATTGTCATCGGAGCGCCGGATAGAGCAGCGAAAAATCAACAGGCTTGTAAGAGTTTTCATTCCATCGTACCAAACTAGTAACGATATATTGACATCTTATTAGTGCTTGTTAAATTCTCAAGTGATTTAGGTCATGATGGCGTCGCCATCGAGGCATACCATCTCCCACCCTCTGTGTGGAGCAATTTCCCCGGGGATATGTATCCGTCCATATCTCCCCTGCCGCAGTGGAAGGATAATGAAAAAAACTTTTTCCTTGAGAAGCTCGAGGTAAGTTATATATGTGACGAAGTTGACGGAGTACTTTATGTAAACCATCTTTGTAGCTGTATGGTTCTATTGACCCTGAGACGATCGTGATTTCAGCCAATTTGTATGGCTATGTACCCAAGCAGGGTCGAACTCGTCTTACTGCTGTTAAAGGCCCCTTGCTCGACGGGGTTCCAGTTGTTATTGATGTCATAGCGGCCAAGGGCCAAGGGGTATTCACTGCCTCGAAGCCTTCAGGAAAGCATGTCCTCTCGACCGATATCAAAGTCAAACTGAACTACTACCCCGAAATTTCTACGCTTGGACCATTACCCATCTCCGAGTTACCGTAAGCCCTCTTCGAGGAGTGTGTGACAAGGCTGACCATGATTACAACAGGTTCTAAGCAGATCTCGCTAGAATCGTACGTTTGGTCTACAAAGTCTATCGTTGTGTTTTTGTGTATGATATACTGTGGCAAAGTGGTCATGACAGTCATCAATTTTCTTTTGTCCGACAGTTTATAAGCCTAAGGGAAGCGTCATAGTAATTTACTCGGCGGTCTCTTCATCATCAAAGGTGTGGTATGTGGCCTGGAGAAGTTCGCATCGACATCACTTGTACCCATCGCAACATTTGATGATGCTACCCAACAACATAATCTGCATATTTCACTCACATTTGATACTATACTTGTGCATACTAAGAATTGGACAAAAAACTCCAACAAATTGGTTCAACGTACGTAGTGGACCAAGGTCATGCTGAAGCCCCCATCCGTCTAAAAGAAAAGTCCATCACCCGAGTGTAACGGCCATCTGGCCGACCAGCTTTTCAAACATCCCCAACGCCTCCATCTCCTCCCCCCGCTTCTCGTCCGCGCGCGTCCACTTTCTCGACCGCCCGAAATCAATCAACCGAAAACTCAGGTCAGATCTGGCCTGCCGCTGCAGAGGAAACTCTGTCGGCTTCCCCTTCTGCACGAGAAAGTTGCGCGGAAAGACCGACTCGTGGAGCCACCCCGCGCGCTGGAAACGGAGGAGCATGCTTATGCACTCTTCCTGGTCCTCTGTCGACAACGTCTCAGGGTCGATGGGGTGGCCACAGTGTTCGAGCAACAGGATCGGAGAGAGGTATGGTTGATCGGGTTTCTTCTTTTCCCCTCCTGTCTGGACTAGGGTCTAGCATGGGTATATCCGGATAAAACCCGGGTCATACCCGTGGGTTTGGCACCTTTGGGCCTGCTATCCGAACCCGACCCGGGTGAGCAGAGGTGGGTAACTCTGGGTGTCCGGGTATGACCCGTGGGTGATGTCCCATTGTGGGTTAAAGCTGGGTGACCGGGTCAATCCGTGGATACTAAGTAGTACAGCGACATAGTAATTAGTCTATCTCAATAAGTTCAACAGCGTTGGCATTCTTGGAAGCTGGCTCTTTCCCTGCACCTCTCGACATCTTATTCTTTATCATAATGGTTGTAGGTATTTTCACGTCGGAGAGTAGGGGTGTGCTATACCATCATCCTATAGCGGGCCTAGCCACTTCGGCTTTGAAACTTTGTGAGCCAATGAAATGTTGGCATCAATGGAGGATACTACGAAATAATGAAAACATTGCATAAGCACAAGCAAGTCGGTACACGAACCAGTGTTCTGCAGGTCAGTGAACATTGCCACCGTTCACTTGAACGCGACTTTCAGTGGTTCCGTGGTCCTTCCTATACTCGTATCGCTGTAGTCTAGTCACAGTGTCACAGTGTCACTTGAGTCTTGAGATGCGCAATCACCTTATCTTGCGCTCCAATCTTTACCACACTGCGAATGTGACCTCACATCCTGGTTCAGAACCCAGACCATTGCACAAAATCGCATGCCGTGTATTGTCCATCTGTCCCAATTCAGCTTCTTGCGAACGCCTCTTCAGCGTCTTCGGCGGTATACTGACCAAGTGACGCAATCAATTGACGACGAAAAATCTCACTCGTCTTGCAGAACTCAAACTCTATGTGCACGAAGAACATGTTCATGACGACGCTGTAAAACATCGTCTTAAACGCCAGCATGCTGATGTTGCCGAAGACAAATCTGAGTCACCCTTGGTCCATGTCGCATTGGAGGTAGCAACCAATCTTGAAGATTTTACAGCTGGCGAAGAACCTGAATGCCCTGATGCTGTTGACAACGGCCTAGTCGCTCAAAACGCCAGCCATTGAATCTGTGAGGTTGTCCAAAGCCTCATCCAGGCCATTGCTGAAGAAGATCAGAACGAGCCACCGGAGACTCGGATTCCCAGTACTGCATCTATACCATACAGCCGCATCCCTATCCGAACGCTCTTGGATTATTCTGAATCACACGCAGAGACTTGGCTTGGTTCATTCTACAAAACGGCCGCTCGGTGCTTGGATGACGATCTTGAATTGTATCAGCTCCTTGATCTGGATGCAGAGGGTATTGACGACTTAGATCACTCGCACGCAGAAGACGTACTGGCAGAGTAGACTATGTTGTGTTCACGTTATGCGTTATCCGCTCAATTTGTACAGTAGTATCGCTATGCACTCATCTCCGTCAGCCAATGAGCTTTGATTATATAACTTCCAGCTTGGACTTCTGGCACTGAATGCGTTCAGTTCATTTGTGTTCATGGGAAAGTTCACTCATGAATGTTCGCTAACTATGTATAGTGAACGTTTACTAACCCGCAGAACACTGACACGAACCGGGTGTGGATAAACAAATCCAGGGCCATTTGAGCTAATCGAGGGCAGGTGTCCTGACAGTTTTCCCAGTACTTGAGTGGACCTCCAGCCGCTGTGGCAGTGGGACTTGGGCGGCAAGGGCGGAGTCCCTCTGGGCAGCGCCAAGGGTCCTGGCCCCGTAGGTAACATCATCCTGTCAGTAGTTAGCATTCACCACCGTGTGTCAGTCCTGCTCCCCCTCCGTGGGAGGGTCTGTCCCAGGCTAGAGCCTCTCCACCGCTTTGACTTCGGCCTTTGGAACCCGAGGTCCTGGGCTGAGGAGAATCCAGGTAAGCATCGATTGAGCCTGGGTCTTGCGTTGCGCTACCATCTTCCGAATCGTCAGAGTTGGCAGCGCTGTTGCTGCATAAATTGTCAGCACGTAGCAATGTCAGTATCACAACGACGTTGTATTACCTTGAGAGGCGGTTCGTTCTCAGTGCGTTATCAGCGTTCCTTGAGGTACTATGGAGTATTTCATATGTTTCAGCCCAACGCTGTCAGATTATGCGTTGCGCTTCCACTTGGTCTTCTAAACACCAGTCCGGATTCTTAAACCAATCCACTTTTTTATTGGGACGCGTAGC
The DNA here is from genome assembly GCA_038091195.1 of Phylloporus rhodoxanthus. Classification (NCBI taxonomy): domain Eukaryota; kingdom Fungi; phylum Basidiomycota; class Agaricomycetes; order Boletales; family Boletaceae; genus Phylloporus; species Phylloporus rhodoxanthus. The sequence continues at coordinate 9,807 of JBBPNZ010000943.1, forward strand.
CGAATGAGTTGTGAGACTGCCATCGTGGTTGACAAGCAAGATTAGCATCCACGACTCACCAATAGCAATTTGGTACACCTCATTGTCATCCGTCAATGCTTGTATTTACTGATCAATCGATCAATACCTATGATTTCATTGTCGTCCTTATCCCGCAGTTCAGCATCCATAGTGTTCTCACATCGTCTCCCTTGTCTCTTCACAGGTGACACAAGTACAGTTGGTGGAAACTGATGAGCTCTTTTGTCAGAGTGGCTGTGAAGATTTTTTGATGGAGAATCGAGTGGTGTTGGATGATTCTGGGACAACACTGGACCGGGTGTACGAGCGCGAGCACATAGTGGCTCTCCTGTGCGCTTGAAGATACGGAAATCTTTATATTATGCAAGGTTATAAAGGGAATTGTACCATGAGGTAAGGTACAATAATGAAGAAAAAAATAAGCATATAATGTAGAGTCGAGATGGAGCTAGACAAGCCTGTGGCAGAGTGTGGATCCACCTGCGGATATCCACGGATCACCCGTCCGGATCAAAGCACTCACCCCACCCACCACACTACCCACGGGTGTGAGCTGGACGGGCACCCGGACATGCCCTACCCATGCCCTACCCTACTGTGGACCGGAAAGATATCGATTTAGTCGTCTCACTGTCCCGGTCTTCCCCTTGCTTGGTAGCAATGTCTGTCGCTATCAGACACCCGGGGGTTACGTTTGTCCTTTGCATGCACGCCTGCTTCGGTAAACCATTGCTTAGGTAATGTCGCCTGAGTAAAACGGAACATCATGGTATCTGTGGACGATATCAAACACAGAGACAATGTCAGTGCTTGCGAGGAGCTGTCCGACAATGTGTTGACCGACGAAACCGCTTCCACCGATGACGAGGTAGACAATCATCCCAGCCCGGGCCAAGTATTTATGGCGACGATAGATGTAGCTGGCTATGCTTGATGCGCAACTCGAATCTGCCACACCGTTAGCCAGAAAGGCTTCCGAGTGGCGTCGACTTCACACCCGGACGAATAAACTGCGGAACACACTTCAAGACAGATGCCATTCAACAAACTACAACACAGGCGCTTGCATCTCACTATTCATGCACAAGAACACGCACAGACTTTGGAGAGAGAATTCATGATAAGTTCTCAGAACCTGTAACCCCGATCAGCCTTTATGATGTTTCGCAATGTCGCGAGGGAGGCTTACGGGATGCAAATGAGCTTGATGGGAACAAAGTTGAAGTCGGGGAAGCCAATGACCGAGGCAGACCCCTCGACAAAGAGCCCAGAATTTCCGTCACATTCCGAGTCCCTTTGAACAAACACCCTAATGTTACCACTTGCAACGGCGAGATCGAATTCAAATATGATCCCGTCAAGCAAGATGCCCGAAACCTCGGCGAGTTTGACTTTACCAGCCAAGGGTATGTTAAAGAACAGTGTGGCCGAGGCCGAAAGCGTCGCGGGGTCAACGGACACAATCAGCTGCAGAAATGGTTCAGATAAATCACCACAATCAATTTTTTTCATGGATATTGCATACCTCGAAGATGAGAAAACTGGCTCTAAGCACAAGTAAACGGGACTTCCCCTCGCAGTATGTCACGACGGCAAGACCTTGAGGTCCAATGGAAAAGTCCTTCAAGTATTTGATGAACACTAAAGAGCAGTTAATAACGTCCCATGGGCTTCCGGTCAGCACCAGGTCAGCACTCACGAGCCTGTTCGGCGTTATCCACAACCAGGGTCTTGACTAAAGCTTTTTGAGACTTGTAGGCTTCTACGGACTGGAGGGCCTAACAGGGATAAATCACATCAGACGGTGTCGTTGCAAGTTATACCAGGTTGTATTCACCTTCAAATGTCCTGGCTTCAGTCCACCGGCTTCCGTGGCCTCACTAGCATGATCGTTAGGATGTATTCAGTACACAACTGTCCCACTTACGTCGGGGCGATGTCACGAGTGTCCTCGAGCGGTCCAGCGTAAGGCAAGTCTGCCGCATACGTCGCAAGTATGTGCTTATCTCCACTGTACTTGAAAGATACCTTTCCCTTAACATAGCCTTCACCGAGGTCGAAGGTGATTTCCTTTCCGTTACTGATTGAAAGAGGATAGGAAGCTGCCGTAGCCACAACGACCGACTTGGGTTTGGGGGGCGCGAGGAGACTGATCGCAACGTCAGAGAGCGAGTTGGCATTTTTGTCGTACGTGCCAACGATCTATGATATTAATACGATCTCAGGTGACATGCCAGCGTGAAGTTTGAACCTCACCTGGAAGTGGCTGAAGCCAGAATGGAATACGAACACAGACCCATTGCTAGTGGCTGCAGGGATAACAAGAATAGTAGGACTTAGGTTAGCCTTCGGCTGCCATGTGTGGTCGTCACATCAGTAAATTCACACCCATCTTTATTTGGCTAAATTTGACTAAATTGTCTTATAATTCGCCCAAAGCACAAAAAGCTGCCAATCCAATAAGACACGCAACTCAGTCCATGCTTTTTCTGCTAATCATCTGAATGATCTCACATGACTTATGAAAGAATGAAAAAAGATGACATTAGCCAGTTAGATACAAAAAGTCA
>JBBPNZ010000944.1:0-12390 GCA_038091195.1 Phylloporus rhodoxanthus
GCACCTCATATAGGCTTAGGTGGGATAGTGACAAAGTTTATGAATCGTTCGCGACACGGGGAAAGATGTTGTGAGGCGCCACTGTCATAGAGTTCTGGAATTGACTCATTTCGGGCTAGGAACACGTCAATGTTGTCATTGGTGGGAGACCTGCTGTCAGGTGTAGTGAACCAAGCGCTGTCAGGTTCTTCAGTGGTGGTCATGTTTGCGGAAGCTGATGACTGTTTGCCCTTCTCATCTTTAGGTTTCTTCCCACGTGACTTCCAGTTCTTCGGAGCCTGACCCGCCTTTCTACCACCTTCCTCCCAGCAATTGCGCTCTTTATGGCCCGGCCAACCGCAGTTGTTGCAGTTGCCACCAAAACGTCTCCCTTTCCATTTCCCTTTCTTGGATGAAGCATCAGCCCCAAAGGCTGCATCTTCGCCACCAGAGGATCTCTTCTTTCCGCCGTCTTGCAATGTAAGTCTATCATACTCTTCCAAGACGATATCCATTAGGTCATCAGATGTGACTGATTTGTCCTATAGACGCATTGTTGAAGAGAGGGCTACAAGACCAGGGTTATAGGAACGTGGAAGCGACACATATATGATGTTAAAAAGGTCTTCATCCAAGACAGGCCGTCCAATAGAGGCCAGTTCCTCGTGCAATGCAATGATTTTCTCTATATGCACACGCGCGTCTCCTCCATCTTTCAATTTGAGCTCTCCAAGTTGACGACGCATTTCAGCACCAACCACAAGGGATCGCTTCTCAAAGAGATTGTGGAGAGTCATGAAGTACTCATGGGCAGAGTCTTTACCCACAAGACGGATGAATAGGGAATTGGGGAGGGTGTTTGCGATCATATGTCGCACTTTTGTGTCCTTCTCGGTCCAAGCCATGATATCCTTGTCATATTGCTCGACCAACTTGATCTCATCAGGAGTTGATGCCGTCCATCCATCTGACTTCCCAGTCGCTGGATCAATGGGCTTCTTCCTGCTGCCGTTGAGATATCCTCCAAGGCCCCGACTACCAGCAGCGAGTTGAAGATGGACCTTCCAAGTGGTCCAATCTTTGCCAGACGCGTCAAGCTTAGGCAGCTTAACCTCCTCAGATGTAGTACTAGCCATCCCAATGAATATATGCGTGTCGACACAAAGATATATGCGTGATCTCGTCAGAGCACCAAATAGCTCATAACCTGTAGAAGTGTACTCAGTATGAGACGGAGTCTGTGACTAATATATTGCACCTGTAGAAGTGTACTACAGAGTGTAAGTATAAAGTATGAATGATAAATAGACTGATCTCACCTCAGTACGAGACGGAGTCTGTGACTGAGGTAGAGATGCGTCGATACGAAAGTTATCTATCTGAGATTATGTAATATGGAAGTAGCTGAGTCCGTTTGAACAAGCAGTGCACGAACACGATGAACAAAATACAACAACAACCTGTACAAGTTGCTCATACCCTTAAGCCCTAGTTGCACCCACTACCCCAACATGCCAACACATCTTCCATTATACTATACCTCACCTTCTCCTACACCCTCCAGTAGACATTGTCTCAACACACCAACCAACAAAGCATATTCCATATCTCTAGTGCACACAGAATCATGACAGCTCCTCGAGTCTCCATATTGTCAGCTTCACAGCATGTGCAAGATGCCCTATAGGATCCTCAATGCCTCAGATCTCACAGATGACATTTACCTTAATCTGGTTGATTGGTCAAGTATAAATGTTCTCAGTGTTGGTCTGGGTAGCTGTGTTTACCTCTAGACAGCTCACAATGCTGCTGTCACCAAATTGTGTGACTTGAGTATAACTGGTGACACCATCAACTCTGTTGTGTGGGTTCAAAAGGTTTTTTGCTGTCTGCACCTTTTTGGTGTGTGCTAATGCTATCGATCACAGGGCACAATGCTTGTAGTAGGCACCCTTTCTGACCAACTACACATCTATGATGCTGCCGCTCACCCCATCATACACACTTTGCCCCTGCTCATACTCAGTAAACCGATGCTCTAACTTGAAATGGCCATATATTAAGTGGTGGGAGCAGGGATTGCATGGTTCATCACTGAGACATGCTCAAGGGCACAGTCAGGAGGCCATTTAGGAAGTGTGCTAGGCATTACTCTAGGTGTGCAGCCACTCAATCTTGCACAACCAGTGCCAATACCAGCTTACCAGCCATAGTGGCCTTCACTGGGCTGGAACGACCACCTTCAAGCCCTTAGGCTGCAGTCCCACACTGTTACATGCAGTCCTGGATAGGGCGTACATGTGACCTCTGTGACTGTGACTGGGTCAAGGGTTCATCTGACAAGAATTGATGAGAGCGAGCTTGTAGGGTCTTCCTAGAGCAATGAGGGGCAAAGGGGTCGACAGGGGGTTCCTTCGACAGTAGACTGCCTGTTCAGAGTATGGGTGGAGACTCACAAGGACAAGAGGAAGAAAGGAAGTCTGTATTGATGAATGCACAGTACAGAGGTAAGACCTAGCTTAGAGGGGATGTATAGTAAGATGGCGGTCTTATATATCTAAGCTAGCAGGTTCAGGGCAGGTTTAAGAAGTAAACATGGTAAGCAACAATGAGAACTAGGAATGCGATGGAATCGCATGGAATGGTGAAGGAAGTAAACATGATTATGAAGTAAGGGGTGAGAAGTCTGACTGGTTGGGCAGTGAGTCAGTGGTGAAGAGTAATCATGTGAAAGGAAAAGATAAGTCCAATGACAAAGAAAAGAGAAAGGGGCAAATTGTAACATTACCCCTGGTTCATGTCTGAGACAGTGACAAAGGAATTACAAATCCCAGTAGGAAAACCCAGGAGACCTAGTCATGTTGGCGTCAGCGACAATGTCGTATGGGTAATCGTTGTTGTGGTAGTCTGAGGGTGGCAGTGAAAGGGGGCGACAATGAGGGGCACCGCGAGTGGGATGCATACAGGCAGAACCGCGATGGCAGGACCGGGAAGGACCGGGACCAGAGGATCAGGAAGACCTCGAGGTTGACGGTGAGGTTGACGACAAAGAGAATGTTTGGAGGGGAGTGACACGGCGGAGTGGACAACTCCACTGAGGATGGCCAGGAGCCCAGTTAAGACAGGTAGGGCATTGGTACACCGAGCATTTGACGCAGAGGTGTCCAAGGCGATGACATTGGTAACAGGCATGATGCCAGTCAGGGTGGTCTCTGGTTAGTACTGGGTTTGGGGGGTCCTTATGGTTCATTTCCGCAGCGAAGAGGGCAGCTTCCTCTCCAGAGTTCAAAGGAGACGATGACACGGATGGGGTTTGTCTGAATTGTTCGGCACATTCGCTTAAATAACAACTAAGATTGATGAGGAAGTCGAGCATGCCCAACTGGTACATAGCAATGAGAAGTTCATTGTGGGTGGTGTCGCAAGCACGATGAGAGATGTCGCGGAGGGCTTTGACCTCCAAGTGGGTGGAGTCATATGCGATGGCAGAGGAGAGTCCCTCATTGGCGAGGTAGGCCTTATACAAGGCCAGGAGAGCGGAGTCCATGTCGCAGTAGGCATCGATCTGAGTAGCAAGATGGGGTCACGGAGGTTGCTGTTCAAGGCATGGAGTTCCCGGGCCATCAGGGTGTTATGGTTTTTCTTCCCCATTCTTGTTTGCTTCCTATTGGGGGGACTATTAGCCATGTTCTTCATCCTCTTCTGGCTCTTCATACATTGACTCATCAGTCTTACGTTCTTGTCCGATCCAACTCAGACACTCTACTTCTCTGATATTCTCATTCTGCAGCCTTACCTATGTTCCTCCTTTGATTATCACATTCCATAGTCTTCCGCAGCCTCACCTGTGTTCCTCCTTTGATTGTCACATTCCATAGTCAGCCACATGATCTCGTCTATGATATCTTGATAGCAACCCTCCCCCTTCACCTTCTCTTTCGGGGAAGTGTCTCCTTCTTCTTTTGTCTCTCCTTGGTCCGTGCTTGTACTTCACCTCGTATAAGTACTTGCTCGTTTTCACATGTATCCCTTAGTCTTGATCTGCACAATACTAGCATACTGTCAAGTCCTATCCTTGTGACTCTTCGTCGAAACCCTTAGTCCTCATCTCACTCAAGGAAACCCCTTGACTGATCCTTCGTCATCACTTAGTCCTCGTCTCGCTCAAGGAAACCCCTTGACCGATCCTTCGTCATCACTTAGTCCTCGTCTCGCTCAAGGAAACCCCTTGACTGATCCCCGTCCTCCTTCGTTCCTGCCTCTTGAGTTGGTCTCTTCGTGAGTATCACTCGAGTCAGTGTAAGCCTTAGGAGTAAGAGTCTATTGTGTATGCTACACATAACAAAAGATCAAGACTATCCCTGGTCCCACCTTCTATGGTATAGGACCCCCTCATTACCACCACAAGTCGATCATCTAGATTTGGACTCCATCGCGACCACCACGACACAGATAGCGACATTGAAATTGACGCCCCTGAGGAACAACCTTCTTAACAGATTGTTCGGAGCCATTGCCATCACAGACCACAGACCACGTACCCCAGTATCACTCAAAGGACTGCTGTATTCAGTCATTCCTCGACACCACCGCCCTTGAGCCCACAACCCACTATCACTGCCCCGACACAGCCTACTACTGCCACCATGTCTTCCCACACCTCCGAACTCAAAGCAGCCCTCCCTGCTGACTTCTCTGGAGAACCTACTGATGCCTCTCGATAGATCAAAGCCATGAAGGCTTACTTCGTGCTCAACGCCACGTTATATCTCACCAACAACGACAAGATCATGACCACCCTTAATAAGATGTCCAAAGGAAGAGGTGCCTCATTCGCCGAGATGTGGTATGACAAGATGGCCGACGCCACCATCACCACTAGAAAGACCTTCACAGACTTCGCTGACAATTTCGAATCTACCTTTTACCCCTTCAATACTAAAGCCACCGCTCACCTGGAATTATCTAAACTCATCCAGAAATCCTCTCGCCTCTCGAATGGAACCGTCGATGATGGTTTCCAGCAATACATCACCGACTTCCAGAACCTCTCGTGCAAAGCAGGCATTACCAATGATGTTACCCTCATAGACCAGTTCTCCCTTGGACTCGATCAATGGATCACCACCATGATACTCTCCATGGCAGCCATTCCCACCACCGTAACCAAATGGATCGATCAAGCCAAGATTTTCCATGCCTAGAAAATGTGCATCTTGGCTCTGAGAGGAGGCTCCCCCCCTCATTTACCCCCTGTCAAACCAAAGACCCCAACGCCATGGATATAGATATTATCTCAGTCACCAAACTCACCCCCACCGAACGCGCCAAATGCTTCAGAGAAAACCTATGTTTCTGCTGTCACCTCCCTGGTCACAATGCTCAGAACTGTCAAAAGTTTCCCAGAACTCCTACCACCCCCAGACGCCCACAGAACATTCATTCCACCGAAACCTCCCCTCTCATACCCTCAGTTCCACGACCTACCTCGTCTATCGCCACCATCACCAATGCCAATCCCTTTAACGAATATGTCAACTTACTGAAGGTCTTGGGCAAAGGAGAGAAGGAAATCCTCTCTGTTCTCAAGATGTGTTATGAAGAACCAGCTGAGGAAACAACCCCTGTCATACCAGAAAGGATCCAAGCCGCAAAGGATTTTTGAAAAGGGAAGCTGCCTCAATGTCTTCTTCTCTTTACACAGACAATGTACTTGTAGCCCGGAATGACAATAGAACTATGCGTCTCCCTGTACAACTACATGGCTTAACCAAAACCGTCGACACTACTGCCCTCATTGACTCTGGAGCAACTGGAAATTTCCTTGACCCTCGCCTTCTCCCCCATGGCGACTTCAAGGTCTCTCGCCTCATAGAACCCCTCCTCGCTTACAACATAGATGGAACTACCAACTTGAAAGGGTCTATCCAATGGAAAGCCACCATCAAGATCTCTGCCCCTGATTTCTCCGACACAGTTTCCTTCCTCATACTCCATCTTCAACACCCCCATGTTATACTCGGCTTACCCTGGCTCTAGAAATGGAATCCAATCATTGACTGGAAAGATTTCACACTAGATTTCGGATCTTCACCCAAGTCATCCGACAATCTCCTTTGTCAAGCCACACCCCTCCCTGACCCAGATCTTGACATCGCAACTGCCTTTTCCTCGTGATACCCCCTTGGGGTAGAGAGGCTTCTTCGTGAGTGCCTTCCCCTGATGAAATCGCTGGAGGAGGACATTGCCAAGATCACTATCTCAACCCAAATCGCCCAAACTGAGAAACCCAGGGAAATCCCCATCCCTGAGTTCTGTGCAGAATTCGCTGATGTCTTCGCTGAAACGACCCATGAGAAACTCCCACCACACCGCTCCTTCGACCACACCATTGAACTCAAAGATACCTTTATTCCGAAAATCACCAAGGTGTACCCTCTGAACCCCTCCGAGAAGGAAGCCTGTCGAGCCTTCATTGAAGAACATCTCAAGACTGGTCATATTATCCCGTCTAAATCTCCTCAAGCTGCTCCTTTCTTTTTCGTCCCCAAGAAAGATGGAAGCCTTCGCTCTTGCCAAGATTACCGATATCTCAACAGCCACACTATCCAGAACGCCTATCCCTTGCCCCTCATCTCCAAACTCATCAATGATATGAAAGACGCTGACTTCTTCACCAAATTTGACATCCGGTGGGGATACAACAATATCCGCATCCGAGAAGAAGACCAATGGAAGGCTGCCTTCATCACCCCCCTCGGACTTTTCGAACCCACAGTCATGTTCTTCGGATTCTGTAATGCCCCAGCTACCTTTCAGGCTTTCATGAATCATATCTTCGCCAATATGATCCTTGAACGATGGCTTAAGATCTACATGGACGATCTAGGAATCCATACTCATGAAACTCTCACCACCCATCATGATCACACCTGTCATGTCCTTTCTCGACTCCGAGAACACAGACTATCCCTGAAGATCTCCAAATGCTCCTTTGACACCCCCACCATGAACTACCTCAGAATGATCATTGGCCAAGGTCTCGTACAAATGGACCCCCAGAAACTCTCTGCCATCGCAGACTGGAAACCCCCCACTTCAGTCAAGGGTGTACGATCCTTTCTCGGGTTCGCCAACTTTTACCGGAAGTTCATCACAAATTACTCCAACATCATTGCCCCTTTGACATTTCTCACTAAAAAGAACGAGCCATGGAACTGGTCCCCTCTTCAACAGAAGTCGTTCAACTCACTTTGTCACATCTTTTGCACCACCCCCATACTCGCCGTCCCTAACATCATCAAACCCTTCTTCCTCATGACTGATGCCTCACTTCTCACCGTGGGGGCTGTCCTCATGCAAAACGACCTCAATGGTGACAAACGCCCCACTGCTTACTTCTCCAAAACCTTCTCCCCTACTGAGCGAAACTATGACATCTACAACCGAGAGCTTCTGGCAGTCATTCTCACTCTCAACGAATGGAAACATTATCTCCAAGGAACCTCACACCCCGTCTCTGTTATTACTGACCATAAAAACTTGTCTTACATCCGCAACCCCCGCAAGCTCTCTCACCGACAAGCTCGATGGTCTCTCTTTCTACAGGACTTTGATATCATCTGGCACATCACCCCAGGCACTCATATGAGTCCCGCCGACGCCCTATCCCATCGCGATTATGTCAACACCTCCAACAACAACACCGACACCGCTATTATCCCTGAGCCCATAGTTATAAATGCCCTAGACCTTACCCTCGCTCGTCACATCCATCACTCCACCTCATCTGACCCCTTTGTTCTCAAAGCTTTAGCTGCCCTCAACGATGGATCCCCGCTTTTCACTCGCGCCTCTCTCACTGATTGGTGCTTCAATAACGGCCACCTCTATTTCGAAGGTCGCATGTATGTTCCGCCCACTGCCCGCACTGCCCTACTCCACGCCATTCACTCTTCCCCCCTCTCGGGCCATATGGGAGTCTACCACACCAAAGTTGTTGTTGAACATGACTTTTGGTGGCTGGGCCTCTCATCCTTCGTCAAACACTTCATCAATGGCTGTGCTATCTGTCAACAGAACAAAGTGAATACCCACCCAATTGCCCTGCCGTTAACCCCCATTCCCTTTGCTGTCTCCCTCCCTTTCCGACAGCTGTCCTGTGATCTCATCACCGATCTCCCTCCGTCTGATGGCTATGATTCTATTTTGGTCGTGGTCGACCACGGCCTTATGAAGGGGGTAATTCTCCTTCCTTGCTCGAAAACCATTGATGCCATAGGAATCGCCTCTCTTTTCTTTAACCATGTCTTCAAATGTTTCGGCCTTCATGACTCCCTCATCTCTGACAGAGGTCCACAGTTCGCCTTAGCATTCGCAAGAGAACTTGCTCGCCTCCTGAAATATGATGTTCACTTATCTACTGCTTATCACCCTCAGTCTGACAGACAAACCAAACGAACCAATCAGAAATTGGAAACTTATCTTCGTATCTTTTGCGCCAATAACCCCAACTCCTGGGCACAATCATTATCTGCTGCAGAATTCCATCATAACTCTGCCCCACATAGCTCTATGAAATGCTCCCCTTTTTCATTGTTATATGGCTATGAACCTCATTCCTACCCCCCCCTCGGAAAGACCTTCCTCTCCGCTCTCGAACATTGGCTTACCAACCTCGACAAAACTCGTAAGGAAGCCCTTGCTGCCCATGAGTCCACACGAAAGATCATATCCACCCAAACCACTCACCGATTTACTCCTTGGAAAGTTGGAGACAAAGTATGGCTCGAAGCAACTCATCTTTGCCTCAGGTACCCATCAAAGAAGCTTGCGCCCAAATGTCACGGTCCCTTTGAAATCACTCAGGTACTATCTCCACTTACGTACAAACTCCGCCTCCCCTCCACCTAGAAAATACATGATGTCTTCCACGCCTCCCTCCTATCTCCCTTCCGCAGCACCGAATCTTACGGACCGTCCTTCCCATCACCCCTGACATCATCAATAATGAAGAAGAATATGAAGTGGAGGCTATCCTTTCCCACAAAGGCCCCATCAACTGATGGAAGTACCTAACCGCATGGAAAGGATACTCAGCCTCTGAGAACACTTGGGAACCCGAGTCTAATCTCTGCCACTCTGCCACAATTCTCTTGCTATATAAATGACTACATCATCTGTAAAACGACCCCATCACCCCATTGATTCACCTACTCTAATCATCCCACCTCACGATGTCTATCCCCTCGCTTCCCCAAACTGCTGTCCGCCACCACCTAGAATACTTCGATGGTGACTATCAGGCCATTATCTTGTTTTTACAAGACCCTGCCCTCTCAAAGATCATGTCCCATCTCATAGATACAGATTCTCTCATTGCCTTTCTCCATATTGCCTTCTTACACAACTCCACCCTTTTTCTTCACCTTCTGGTCATGGAGCAGGCTATTCGAGAAGAAGCATTGTTACCTCATATCCCCATGATTCTTCATCATGCCTTGACCTCCCAACGACTCGCCATCCTTCGTGCCTTAAAAGAAGCATGTATTGACGATGTCCTGATTGCTACTGAACACCGCTTTTGTATGCTTCCCCCGTCGCCCCCTCCTCTACCTATCCGTGCCCACGTTACTGCTCCGATCCCCGCCATGTCCGCCCTTAATCCAATCATCCCACTCCACAACCCCACTCGCATTCCCATCTCTGCCGAACGCTCCACGATCACTATCCCTTCCCAGTTCATGTATCACCCATGTCCACCACCCTTGCCGAGTCTGACTCAAGTGAAACTGTGACCTACTACACCCCTACCCCCACCCCCACCTTCACTTGTGTCACCACCAACTGGCAAGGCCAGCCAATCCGCCGTACCTCCATCCCCTCTGTGTTCCAATCCCCCACATTAGATAACGAAGACGCCCTTGTCAAATCTATCATCCATGGCCCACTGCACACACCCCCTCCCAAACGCCAGATGTCTCCCAATATGTTCCATGGCATCTCCCCCGGTATGGCACAATGAGAGCTGGCCTCCCACCACGACAACATCGAATTGGTATCCCGTGTCGCCTCCCCACTCAAAGCTCCTTCTCACACCAATTATTGGTACCCGGTCAACGAAGAACTCACTGCCGAGCTTCAGTCTCAACTAGACATCACGGAAGTATTCGAAGAGTCCTACGACATGACGGACCCACCCATGTGACACCGAACTCGCTGGGAATACTATTCATAGTAGTTGGTCGGACAGTGACTGACTATCTAGGGTTTCATGTAAAAGAAGACCTGGAGGTCTTCAGCATGAAAAGAGGGTAATGTTACGGTTTTTCTTCCCCATTCTTGTTCACTTCCTATTGGGGGGACTATTAGCCACATTCTTCATCCTCTTCTGGCTCTTCGTACATTGACTCATCAGTCTTACATTCTTGTCTGATCCAACTCAGACACTCTACTTCTCTGACATTCTCATTCCGCAGCCTTACCTGTGTTCCTCCTTTGATTGTCACATTCCACAGTCTTCTGCAGCCTCACCTGTGTTCCTCCTTTGATTGTCACATTCTGTAGTCAGCCACATGATCTCATCTATGATATCTTGATAGCGACCCTCCCCCTTCACCTTCTCTTTCGGGGAAGTGTCTCCTTCTTCTTTTGTCTCTCCTTGGTCCATACTCGTACTTCACCTCATATAAGTACTTGCTCATTTTCACATGTATCCCTTAGTCTTGATCTGCGCAATACTAATGTACTGTCAAGTCCCATCCTTGTGACTCTTCGTCGAAACCCTTAGTCCTCATCTCGCTCAAGGAAACCCTTTGACTGATCCTTGTCCTCCTTCGTTCCTGCCTCTTGAGTTGGTCTCTTCGCGAGTATCACTTGAGTCAGTGTAAGCCTTAGGAGTAAGAGTCTATTGTGTATGCTATACATAACAAAAGATCAAGACTATCCCTGGTCCCACCTTCTACAGTGTAGGACCCCCCCATTACCACCATGAGTCAATCATCTAGATTTGGACTCCATCGCGACCACCACAACACAGATAGCGACATTGAAATTGATGCCCCCGAGGAACAACCTTCTCAACAGATTGTTCAGAGCCATCACCACCACAGACCACAGACCACGTACCCCAGTATCACTCAAAGGACTGCTGTATTCAGTCATTCCTCGACGCCACCGCCCTTGAGCCCACAATCCACTATCACTGCCCCAACACAGCCTACTACTGCCACCATGTCTTCCCACACCTCTGAACTCAAAGCGGCCCTCCCCACTGACTTCTCTGGAGAACCTACTGATGCCTCTCGATGGATCAAAGCCATGAAGGCTTACTTCGTGCTCAACGCCATGTTATATCTCACCAACAATGACAAGATCATGACCACCCTTAATAAGATGTCCAAAGGAAGAGGTGCCTCATTCGCCAAGATGTGGTACAATAAGATGGCCGACGCCACCATCACCACTGGAAAGACCTTCACAGACTTCGCTGACAATTTCGAATCTACCTTTTACCCCTTCGATACTAAAGCCACTGCTTGCCTGGAATTATCTAAACTCATCCAGAAATCCTCTCGTCTCTCGAATGGAACTGTCGACGATGGTTTCCAGCAATACATCACCGACTTCCAGAACCTCTCGTGCAAAGCAGGCATCACTGATGACGTTACCCTCATAGACCAGTTCTCCCTTGGACTCGATCAATGGATTGCCACCATGATACTCTCCATGGCAGCCATTCCCACCACCATAACCAAATGGATCAATCAAGTCAAGATTTTCCACGCCCAGAAAATGTGCATCTTGGCTCTGAGAGGAGGCCGCCCCCCCCCCTCATTTACCCCCCATCAAACCAAAGACCCCAACACCATGGATATAGACGTTATCTCAGTTGCCAAACTCACCCCCACCGAATGCGCCAAATGCTTCAGAGAAAACCTATGTTTCCACTGTCACCTCCCTGGCCATAATGCTCAGAACTGTCGAAAGTTTCCCAGAACCCCTACCACCCCCAGACGCCCACAGAACATTCGTTCCACCGAAACCTCCCCTCCCATACCCCCAGTTCCATGACCTACCTTATCTATCACTGCCATCACCAATGCCAATCCCCTTAACGAATATGTCAACTCACTGAAGGTCTTGGGCAAAGGAGAGAAGGAAATCCTCTCTGTTCTCAAGATGTGTTATGAAGAACCAGCTGAGGAAACAACCCCTGTCGTGCCAGAAAGGATCCAAGCCGCAAAGGATTTTTGAAAAGGGAAGCTGCCTCAATGTCTTCTTCCCTTTACACAGACAATGTACTTGTAGCCCGGAATGACAATAGAACTATGCGTCTCCCTGTACAACTACATGGCTTAACCAAAACCGTCGACACTACTGCCCTCATTGACTCTGGAGCAACTGGAAATT
>JBBPNZ010000945.1:0-12386 GCA_038091195.1 Phylloporus rhodoxanthus
AGTCGAGATCAAAGGCATTTTCCCGCCGCCGTCACACCGCCTGTCTTTCACTTGGCGTGTGCCCGCAGTTCACAGCTAGCGAGACTCAGGTCAGCATCTGCTAGAACGTGCAGTGCTGTTTCCGCGTTTTGTCTGTTGATGTGTCTCGCCTGGCCAAGATTCTTGCCCCCGAGTTTGGCGCATGCGTGAGTGCTGAAGCGCTGATTGTTTATATTTACCGATCGAGCTATCCAACGAACTATGCGCGCAGATGGAATGGTTATCGTGCAGAGTTTGGACTGGTGTAGATCCCTGGCCATCGGGTGCCGTGATGGCCTTGGCCTCGCACCATCATCTCCCAATATGCTAGTCGCCCCGCTCTTCAAATTCCTTATCGAAGACAAGGCGCCGGACGATTGACGGGCAGGCGCACAATGGGAGATGAGCGCATCCCAGTGCGCAGGGCTCTTTGCCGCATCCGAGTCGCACCTCGCAGGGCCAAGTCCAGCAAACGAGGCGGCAGATCAGATCAAAAAGGTGGTCACCATCCTGTTTAGCGATGCGCGATATCTCGGGCGAAGGCATACCGATCGTCCTGCTCATGGCGTGTGAGGCCCTGGTTGTGACGCGGTAAGGCCATGATGTGTTTGGAAACCTGCAGTGGAATCACATGGGATCATACGCCCCCGCCAAACATGATATTTTCTATGTGGCGGGGCTGGACCCCACTTGCCAGCTACCACGCCACTCCCATCCAGTGATCAGACGCACACTTTTCTCAACCTTGCTCTCCTTGCTGTTCCTGATCATCAAGACGTACCTCGTGCGCGCTTGCCTTCATCTTACCCCGCGCGCAACCCAACTCGCGCACTGCGGTTCGGCGATGGCACATAGTATGTATTGAAGTCGCTTGCTTGGAACTGGTTGGGGTGACCAAGCAAGGCACGTCATCGCGGAGTTGAACAGTGTGCTGAAGGCGCCTTAACCATCGAGATCGTCAAAGGGCTCGACTTTACGATCATGAGGGAGGCAAGAGAGCCTGGTTTGACTGCTTTTCTCCATGAAATGCTATGCGGCTCCGTACGAACAACGGAATGATACTGCAATTTATATAACAACTCAAAGGACAAAACTTTTATTGTGTGTCGTCTCTGCTTGGGCTCCGAATCACCATACCCAACTTTCCCGTTTCGTAGGCTATTACGGAGACACGCTTTTTGAGAATGCTGGCAGTAGGCAAGTCGATAGTACGGCCGTATCTTGGGCACATCTAGTGCAAGCATTGTAGTCTTTCACCTTATATTATTCAGAAAATCCTGGCCCAGGGCCGCTTATAGCACTGTGCTCTATCGAGGCATAGGGTCGCCGAAAGGTAGTGTCTGCGCCATCCCGCCATCATGAGAACCACAGATCCCTGATGCACATTTTCATTTTCAATCTGCACATCACTTATTGCAAACACCTTATAATGTCATATCAGTAACACAATCCTATGTACTCAGATTACCTGTCTTGGGAAGTCATAATAATATTATCTCAAAATTACAAGGTATTATAAGATCTCCCCCAGAATTATATATGTTCTGCTCAAACTCAAATGTATCATAAATTGGCTTATATGGTTCACACAATAAATGCAATAAATGTGGTAGTTCCCATAGTTCCCATATAAGTGGATTAATGGAGCACGATTGGGTAGTGCGAGCGAGTGAGAACCGGCGGACACCGGCATCATCTAGGTGAGGGCGGACGCTCGGCACGCAGTGAGGCAAAGGAAGAGGATGAGGGTGAAAGCAAGGGCGACAACGACAACGACGTGACAACGGCGCCATTGCGGTCATCACGTTGTTGTCGTGAGGCAAGACAAGCCTTGCGCGTTGCGAGTGGCCGAGGGGCGGGTTGAAGTCACGCCGTGACGGGTCTCAAAAAGGTAACCCCATTGGCTCCTACGCTGGTCACGTGGGCATACGCGAGAGATTTAAGGAAAATCACGCCACATTTTTGATTTCTCACTCGAACCACCACCTTCAGGATGACCGGCGTGCTAGCCCCACGCGTGTCGGTCCTTCTCCTGGGTGTGCATGCCAGTCACTCAAGCGACCACCTTCAAATTGGAACTGGTGCGCTAGCCCTCATGCGCATCAGTCCTTTCCTTGGGTGTGCTTTCCTGCCTTGGAGGCAGGACAAGCTTGGTATGTGAACGTGCCTAGTTAGGTTAGTTGAGGCAAATTCACATGATATATGTAGTGGTATATTGAATATTATAATTGCTTCTGCTGCTCTTTTACTGGCAATTGTCCATAATTCTTATGTATTTTCCACAGACTTATATTCTAATATTTGAATTACCAACTTTTTAAAAGTTTATATATGTTGCTAATAAGTACAATGCTGTCCAATAGGTATCACGTTGTGACTGAAGTGCAACGTCAATCGCGCTGATGCATAATACCCAGATGACCTACCATTATAAGGTCATACAATACATTATACAATTTTTAGATATTTCAAGAGCTTATATTGGTCATATAAGAAATCCTTGAATCTCATGATGGCAGCAGGCAGGGGCTACTCTAATTTACATGCAATGCCTTACACACAATGCTCTTCGTACAACAGAAGTCCCGCATTCACAACCCAACGGGACGACGTGACTCTGCTGGTTCCGCGGCGACCAACATGCACGCAGTTCCATAAAAGTACTCCAATTCCGCCTGGTTACCGTAGGCCATCACTTTGTTCATAATGTCTACAGAAGATTTCATTCGCGTGATCTCCATTACCTCCGATTTCGGATCCTTCGAAAATTTGTCCATGGGCAAATAAACCCTCCTATATCTTGGCTTCTGTTCCTGTCCAACAAAATTGATGCTTTCAACTTGCTCCAGGGTTTTGTTCTCAAGTGCAGCTTCGAGGTAGTCATCGAAGGACGATTCAGACTCCAACTCTTCGGATACATGGAGTTCCTCTGTGGTAAGGAGATGTAACTGGCGGTCACTAATGTTGCGGTAGAGCAGCCTGATAGAATAGGGAAGGCCGAGCGCGTCGCAAGCTTCTGCAAGCGCGCGATCTGATCCTTTTAACTGGGCCTCCAAGGAGCCAAGACGGTTGCGCCCGGTGTGGACGTACTCGTGAACGAGACCGAATCCGAAATACCCACCGTTCGGGAGCTTCGACGTGTCATTCACTAAATCTGCGAGCGCATGTCTAAGATTCAGATGGAATGGTGTGGGGATGGATGACGTGGTAGGATGGATGGGTTTGTGGTAGAGATTGTACGTGAGTGTGACGCGGTATCCCGAGGTGATGGGCAAAACCTCGTGTTCAATGTCACCATAGAAAGCAATGAAGCAAACCGAGGGCTCAGTGGTGTTTGCAAACTTGTCTGTAAAATCGATGGTCCACTCCTTGGAATGACGAAGAACGAACTGACCGCCCTCGTGGCGAGTGGGAAGGACGACGACCAAGGACCCAAACATAGTCTTACCCCGCGGTGTGTCCTTGTGTGCCTTAAAGAAGTCACCCTTACCTGAGAAACAATTCGTTCCAGTTATGATGCTGGAAAACACAATGCCTACCATAGACGTTCAACTTGTACAACTCCAACTCCATCATCGCATGGCTCTGAGTGAGTAAAGCCTTGGATACTTGCTCATGGATACCGAGATCACGCGGATCAAGGAACGTCGCGAAGGATGCGAGATCCATCTTTCCCGCCTTGCGGTAGGACTCGTCAAAGACGTTCTCCCCGTTTCTGCCAAATTCCGCAGGCTTGCAGGCGCGATACAACGCGTCCAGGTCGTCTGAGCCTACGTTGGAAAAGTCGATGCGACTAAAAACTGGTCAGACACGTGCAGAACGCCTTAAAGTAGCTCACCGATGGATCTCAGACTCGTCGGTGTAGTACAGATGACGTTGATCCGCTGGGATGGCACATATTCCAGTGTAGAAAGGATCGCGATCCCGCAATGCAGCCCGCAATGCAACTACTTTGGGGTCTGGGGCTAGCCGGGATTTGCGAGTGCTCATGATGGTTGTTGATGCAAAGAGAGTGTCGTGAGGCTCCTTGACCACAATTGCTGATTATACTCGGGAATTGCCGTCTCATCGCATTCATGTTGGGAGTCTGGCAAGCCAGACATCCGACTTTCAATCGCGTACGCTGACGTCAGGCAACAAGTTCATGTAAGATTCCACGACTTTGAACAAACTTGAAATGCTAATGGTACATACAACATGATCTTTCAGCGGCTCATCACAACGCTACTCGTACAGAAAAAAAGTCCCATGTTCAAACGTTCACAGGACGACGTGACTCTGCCGGTCCCACAGCGATCAACATGCATGCAGTCCCATAAAAGTACTCCAATTGCGCCTCGTTACCATATGTCATCATTGCAATCCTGCTGTCCACAGAAGATTTCATCCCCGTGATCTCCATGACGTTCGTCATCGGATCCTTGTAATACTTCCCCAGGGACAAATAAGGTTCATAATCCGCAAGACACGGTATAACGGGCTGTTCAACGAAAACGACGCCTTCAACCTGCTCCTGGGTTAACCCCTTGAGCGCATCCGTGAGGTACTCCTCAAAGGATGCTTCGTACAAGTGTTTGGATACATCGACCTCTGTTGTGGTGAGTAGATGTATGTAGTCGCCGACGATACCACGGTAGAGCAGCCTGATAGAATAGGGAAGGCCGAGCGCGTCGCAAGCGTCAGCAAGCGCGCGATCTGATCCTTTAAGCTGGGCCTCCAAGGAGCCAAGACGGTTGCGCCCGGTGTGGACGTACTCGTGAACGAGACCGAATCCGAAATACCCGCCGTTCGGGAGCTTCGACGTGTCATTTACGAGATCTGCGAGTGCCTGTCTAAGGCTTAGATAAAATGGTGTGGGGATGGATGACGTGGTAGGATGGATGGGTTTGTGGTAGAGATTGTACGTGAGTGTGACGCGGTAGCCCGAAGTGATGGGTGACACTTCATGCTCAATGTCGCCATAAAAGGCGACGAAACAAACCGAGGGCTCAGTGGTGTTTGCAAACTTGTCTGTAAAATCGATGGTCCACTCCTTGGATTGACGAAGGACGAATTGACCGCCCTCGTGGCGAGTGGGAAGGACGACGACCAAGGACCCAAACATATTCTCACCCCGCGGTGTGTCCTTGTGTGCCTTAAAGAAGTCACCCTTACCTGAGAAACAATTCGTTCCAGTTATGATGCTGGAAAACACAATGCCTACCATAGACGTTCAACTTGTACAACTCCAACTCCATCATTGCGTGGCTCTGAGTAAGCAAAGCCTTCGATACCTGCTCATGGATACCGAGACTACGCGGATCGAGGGCCGTCGCGAAAGAGACGAGATCCATCTTTCCCGCCTTGCGGTAGGACTCGTCAAAGACGTTCTCCCCGTTCCGGCCAAATTCTGCAGGCTTACAGGCGCGATACAACGCGTCCAGGTCGTCTGAACCTACGTTGGAAAAGTCGATGCGGCTAAAAACTGGTAAGACACGTGCAGAACGCCTCAAAGTAGCTCACCGATGGATCTCAGACTCGTCGGTGTAGTACAGATGACGTTGGTCCTCTGGAACGGCGCATATTCCAGTGTAGAAAGGATCGCGATCCCGCAATGCAGCCCGCAATGCAACTACTTTGGGGTCTGAGAGATATTCTGCCCTAGGGCCCTGGCGGGTTCGGCCAGTACTCATGGTTGTTTGTCGCTGGTGGCCCCTAATTATGTACTCGGGAACTGCCGTCTACGGCATCAGCATAATACAGTCATCCGCGCCAGCAACTTTGAGATGACTTGCATGCGTCCACAACGTTGGAAATTTCTTTACATCAAAGTACATGGGCACTTTTTCTAGTACCTAAACTATATCTACAAGATGGATGACTGTATGTACATGAAATGTGGTTGCACCTATCCACATCAATCAAATGCCAAAAACATCATTCGAACATGCTCGCATGAGATGAGCGTAAAATATGTCGTCTAGATTGGTGTCGCGGAACAAGATAAAATAATGCGTGGTCACCGCTTCGCGTACCGCAAGAATCGCGAGGCCACTATACGGTGTGTCAATCACAAAAGAACAACGAAAAGCTGGACAGACGCACCGATCGTCACAACGACATTAAATACAAAGAAGGCACACAGGATAAAAGCATCCCGCCAGCGAGTGTCAAACGAGATATTCAGCGGTGTGTAGAACTCGTCTCCAACCTGTCCGCGGCCAAGGGTCAGATCCCAAACGGTCTACATTATCAGAAACCGCGACGCACCGAAAATTGGCAGTAACGACAGCTGGCGTTGGCAAGCGGGTTGTCAAGGTAGCCACCAAACGCGCTCACAAAGTCGGTCGCCCAATCTTGACACGTCTGGTTCGCGGGCGGGTTGAACACGTTGAATTCGTCAGACGCACACCGGATCGCCAGCCCATGTAGTTCGGTAGACAACA
Source organism: Phylloporus rhodoxanthus (assembly GCA_038091195.1). Lineage (NCBI taxonomy): Eukaryota > Fungi > Basidiomycota > Agaricomycetes > Boletales > Boletaceae > Phylloporus > Phylloporus rhodoxanthus. The sequence goes on from JBBPNZ010000945.1 coordinate 6,444, forward strand.
TCGCTGAAAGCGTCCGCGTGTACGGCGTCAGTTGGTACAGCCAGTCTCGCCAAAATTTGGCCATGTTCGGGTATGGGATGGTGACACCGCAGAATAAGGCCAGGACCATGGTCACGAACGGGTTGAAGAGAACGGCAATTTGGATCGTGGGTGACAACGCCGCAACGAGTTGACCAATCGAAACACCAAAGAGCTCCATGAAGATCGTGATCAACAACTGGAAACCAGCCCCGTTCCGGCCGGCAGCACCTTGCCCAAAGTGCATCGGGTATACCATCAGAACCCAGTACACAGTCGCACACAGTATCGAGTAAGGAATCTCGCCAATGAGCTGAGCGATGGCGAAGACGTATGGGGAATAAATCCGACTCGATGCTTCACGGATAAAGGTACCTGGGGATGGTAGGCTCAGCACATATCCTATGTGGGACCAGTGTACTCACGTCTGTTGAAGATGAACAAGGGTTCAAGTTGGACCATAATAATCGCGGGTAACACTCCCAGCCAGAAACTACCCAAAAACCATGCATTCAACACCAATTTTGTCCCATGAAAGATGGAAAACTCACATTGCAAAGACACGATACTGCAGATCCCGAAGGCTATGTCCCAAGTTGAGGAAGGACAACGAGACGAACAAGGAAAAGAAGGCGTGCACGAATAACCTGCTGAAAACGTAGTCGGGAGAGCGCCACAGCGCAATGTTGTTCCGATCAACGACGGTGCGCAGCTGGTACAAAAAGGACGTCGCATCTGCAAACCCAGAATAAGTCAAAAGTGGTTGATTGTGGAGATGGTCAACTTACATGTACGCGTTTGAGTCCTTTCGGGCACAGGGATGGCCAACCCCCGGGCATTGATTTCGTTAATCTCAGCAAGTACACGTTGGTAGTCGGGCGAGTCAAGCCAGACATCCTTCCAATCGCGCGGGCCAACTCTCTGAGAAAGTCCAGCACCGATCGCCTCGAGCATATATTCAGCCGGGTTCACGTTCGGAGGACAAATCGCCCCATTCCTTGCAAAGTACTCCCGTATGACCTGCGAGTCCTTGCCAATATCGCCAAAGTAGACAGTCTCTCCGCCCCGCTCCAATAACAAGAGCCGGTCAAAGCTCTCGAACAATAAACTCGAGGGCTGGTGGATGGTACACAGAATAGCCTGTCCTTGGTCCGCAAGTTTACGCAAGAAACGAACGAGGTTCCATGCGCTCTGTGCATCCAAACCTGAGGTGGGCTCATCTAGGAACAGGAGAAGCTCAGGCTTGCTGGACAGTTCGACACCGATCGTGAGACGCTTGCGCGCTTCGACACTCAAAGTGAACACGAGCGCTTCCGTCAAGTCTTGAAGTTCCAAAAGCTCGATGATCTCTTCGACGTATCGGTTCTTCTCTTCGATAGGAACCTCAGCGGGCTGGCGCAAGTACGCTGAGAACCGCAGTGCTTCTCTGACCGTGGCGGTTCCCTCATGAACGTCCATTTGTTCCGCTATGCACGGAAATTACTTAAACGCGGCCAATAGTGAGCACGAGACATACCGTAGGCAGTGCCACGTGCGAAATCTGCGCCGATTGGTCGACCATCGACAAGGGTATTGCCCGTAACGACACCAATGTTCTTCCTCTGCGCGAGGACATCCAAACATGTGGTTTTGCCTGTGACACCTGTCAAGCATGCCGCAGCTTAAAGCAACACGAACGAACGCACCAGCACCCGAGGCACCCATCAACGCTGTCAATGTTCCCGGCTTTACATATCCATAGACGTCATGCAGAAGCCTTCTCGTCCCACCAGGCACAGGAACATGATAATTGAGATTCTCCCACGTAAACGCCTTCCTGTGAACTAGGGTGCTGGACCTACATATAACATGGTCAGTATCGAACGTCGGAGCGCTCCACCTCGCAACGGAGACGCACTTTTCTTCATTACCCAATAGCACCTCCGTCTTCTCATCACGCTTCTCATTGCGTCGTGCCTTCTTTTCACGTTGAATTTCATTCAATGCCTTGGTCTCATTATCTTCCTTGGCATAAATATAAATGGAGCCCCCAAAACTTCGAGGCTATAGCGGTTCGGTGTGAGAACCAAATAGAAAACAAAGATCTCAAAGATCTCACCGAGAAGTATTCAATCACAATCACTTGCGTGAACAAAAAGAAGATGAGGAAAGCGATAATGACAACCAGATTTCGGCGCCAGATATCCGCAGAAGTGATACCGTACCCGGCCAGTAGATAGTCATTGCCATCGACGATATCACTCCCCGGCTGGGCACCAAAGAGGGTACAAACTTGGTTCGGACCCAAAGTGTCCCTGTTACAACGCCTAAGCATTCGTTAATCATCATGACAGGGATTACGAACGGGTATTTGGTCATTCCGGGCCCATTTCTGGGCACGACGTAAGAGCCGTCACAAATCAATGACGTGCGCATAAATTCGTTCTCCATGTTTCCAGCCCACGCATAAGACAGTGGGTTCAAGTAGCTCTGTTGGCGTGTGAGACATGCGCCGCTAAACACGAACAAGACTTACAATCCAAAACAGCCAACGCTTCATCTGAAACGTGGGTATCATGTATCCCGTGTACTGAATCATGTTCGGGAGGAAGAACGTAGCGAGCCGAAACGCGCTATCAAAGTTGATGCACAGCAGCCCAAATGTCCGGAAAAATCCCTGCATGCAGAGGTATGTCACGTAAACGAACAAGTGATAAGTGAAGAATCCGCCAGCGGAGCGTGCCCTAAGAAGAAAAGTCAGACGGACCAAAGGCGAGATGCGAGAAAATGACCCACAGGTCTGGCATGAAATACACGATTACGTCAAAAATGAACACCCGAACTGCGGAAAATGGAATATCCGAGAAGAAGTTGGCAAACACCAGAGCAGCAGGTCGATAAAAGCCATAGTCAATTTGCTTGTTTGCTATCGGCCGTCCCAACATCATCAAAGGCATCTAAACGGGGAAACGTATCCGGTTCGACACATGAACGCAGAGCAATGGGTGAAAGCGTACCTCAGAGAAGGCTTCCAGACAAACGACCAACATTCCGAAAAAGATGACACTCCCGCGTGTGAACCCTCCCTCAGCTGTGTCGGGCAGATTCAAGAACGCGGCACCGATAACCAACGACAGTACCTAGAACAGTAATCAAAATCGGTTCAAGTCGACTCCGAACGACTCACTATGTCCAGTCCAAAACTGGTCTTGAGTTGGAAGCTGTCTTGAAGACGAACACGGAATTCCCTAATTGTGAGTGCCTTGACCTGACCAAAGAAACCGAGCGTGTAGGGACTCTTTTGGGAGACACCACGTTTTTTGTCCGCCAGCACAGCAGCACGAAATGTTTCTTGGTCTTCTTTCTCACTCTCCATACGGAGCTTGAACTCGCCGAGAGACTGCTGAAGTTCGGCATAGGTGGATGACTCTCTGAGAGCGTCTTCGAGTGCTTCGGGGGAAGATGGTGTGTCTTGCTCAGAGCGACCATCGGCAAATTGGCGTTCATTGGGGTCAGTGCATCCAGTCAGATAGTCTGGCGTGCTTTGGCGGGGAAGGGAGTGATAGCCAAGGCTCTCAAAGTAGGCACGAGCTTCCGATGGGGATCCAAAGTAGACCTGATGGCCCTTGTCCAATATGAGGACCTTGTCAAATAATTCATAGATGCTCTCGCCAGCTTGATACCTAAGGAACGGGGATCAGCAGACACAAAACAGTGGATTGTTTGGGACATACAAGCTAACGAATGTGGTCTGACCGAGTATGTCAGTCATGATGCGCAAACTCCTTACAAAATCCAACGCGGTGGATGCATCGAGGCCACGGGTCGAGTTATCCCAGCATTGAATGCGGGCGCGCGTTGCCATCATCTCGGCAATGCTAACACGTTTCCGCTCTCCACCCGATACACCACGGACAAATTCGTTACCCACAAGGGTTTGATGCGTGTGTGAAATGTTGAGCATTTTGAAGAGGGTATTCTGGACGATGGTACCAAACTCTTTTCTTGACACGCCTGGAAGGCGACCATCTGGTCCAGGCGTCTTGGTCGAGAGCGCAAACTCTAACGTCTGAGCGACCGTCAATGTGGCGATGTGCCTATCATCTAAATGTGTGATTAGCTCCTCGCGCCACAAGGATTGCTGTCGCTATACATACCTTCTTGGTTATACACGACTTCACCCTTGTAGTATTTAGCCATTTCTGCGGCGTCGATGCCAGCATACCGAACATCGCCGCCGACGTGGGCATAATCACTCCGCTGATTAGCAATCGCCTTGAGAAACGTGGAGCATCCAGCGCCAGGGCAGCCCAAAACGAGGCACATTTCGCCTGGCTGGAGGACACCGGATGACCTTACGTACGATAAGCTATCACTTACTCGGTAGTGCGGCGACGACGTACTTGTGTAGGATAGTTTTGGTAGGTAGGTGCCGGTCAGGCACAAAGCGCATGAGGAAGCCCCATAACCAAAAGATGGGGGAGAGAAAGAAATTAACCACAGCATCTGCAGACGGGAATGAGCCAAATCCGGAAATTCGACTGTCCCTGACGCTAACCTCCGAAGGTATTTATGTATATCTATTTGCGCGACCCCATTAGGACAAATCGGGCTCAGGGGAATCCATTTGCTTGCCTTGTGATCAGCCCCACCGACGACCTCGACCTCGAGGTCCTCCCAGGTCACGCCAACATGCTTGTGCTTGATCCCAGCAGCTTGGTTGGCATCGTTGGACGACGTGAGATACTCCCGAAGGTCAAACGGTGCATCGTCCTTGGGCTTGTCTCCCTTTTCCAAGTCATCTCCGTCGTAGACGGAGGCAGTCCGCGATGTCTGCTTCGACCGATCTGCGTGAACGGCAGATTGCCTAGAGAGCTGTCGCGCAAGCTCGTTGAAGGTTTCCTCTGCCCTCTCAATGTCGACATGAGAAATAGCGTCGACCTCGAGGATTTCGGCGTGTTCTGTATGCACGGCACGAGTCCCCGTGTCCATGTTGTGTGAGCGTGTAGTAGGAAGGTTGATCCTGACTAGCAGTAAGTGCAAGTATATAAAGCATTCCTCAATCCTTGCTTACAAAATGTCATCGATCTGACTCTGTTCGAATGACACGGGTGTGTAATTTCGCCGTTGGAAAGCCGGATTACCCAGCCACTGGAGTCATCCATCAGTGACACAGACATGGATTGTTTTACGGCGTCCCTCCTTTAAACTGACTCAATCGCTGACTGATTCCCCCTGATCGCCATCCTAGTCACCGGCCCTGTATATCTGCTTGGGCGCATGATTCAGCTCGGCATAGTCAGAAGTCACTCACAGACGCTTACAATGAGGGAAACCAACTATCATGACACAACGTCGTCGCCTTGACTGTAACTTGGCCTGCTCGCCGTGATTTCGGCATCTACTTTGAACGAGTTCTGCGGAAAACGGCCAGCATTCACATCGCATTTTCCCACTATACTCGGGAGATAAACGCATAGCATGGATGGTATATGCAGCACTTGCTCCTTCCAGATGGGGCACTGAAAGGACGAAACGGTGCACTTTCAACGTGATGTTTGTAAACTTCCATACAAGCTCACCTCGTTTCTTCACCAATTTGTCTCATTCGAGCTATGAGAGGGTCTGAGAATCGGAAAGCCTAAAAGAGTTACCCACGAGGTGGAGGTGAGTTACCCGGCGTCTTGGAGCTAAGAAAACCGACCCAAGTGGCAAGCTTTGTCGGGGTAAACTTTCATCCATCGGTTCCGGTGGCAATGAGACTATTGGGCGGAAGGGTTAAGAACCGCATTCCATCACGATCGAACGACTCATGCACTGAACGGGAACAAGGCTGGTGACCGGTTTTCCTTTTTTCTGAGGGAGAGACTCAGATCGATATCAATCGTGTCTTATCAACGGTTCGTAACCGACGGCAGTTCTGAAAGTCTTCCGGAGATTATGGGG
>JBBPNZ010000946.1:0-12372 GCA_038091195.1 Phylloporus rhodoxanthus
CACATGGCCAGGAGCATGTGCTTCCCACCACCTACTTACACTTTGGCTCTATTTGTTCTTTCCCCTGAGTTATATAACAAACACTTTAAAATCTCAAAACATTGACTCAATTTTGGAAGTCACTGTAGCTTCATCAGCAAAAGATTGTGGAGACTTTGCATAATCTACAATGAAAGGTGCCATCTTTGCCAGATAGGTAGCAGATGAGGTGTAGTAAGTTGTCAGAATTGAAACATCCATTTGAAGTCCTTGTTCCTGAGTGCATCCTAAACTAAACAATATTATTAATAACCACAATATCAGCAACTCAAGCCTATCATAGGTATTCCAGCTCACTACCAGGATTGAATAGACTGTCTTCCTAGCACCTAGTTGCAAGCTCCAATGATTAGTCTGCTCTGGCCATTTCTCAATCCCAGTAAAGTACAATGAGGTGATGAACTAGTAAATTAGAGCCTGACATGAAACATGCACATTAAGTGAAGTGGATTCACATACCTGCTCATATAGCAGGTTTGGCAACCTGGTAACATCCTTGTTCTTTCAGGATATCTCCTTGACCCATTGTTGAAAGAGGTGGACAAAGAAGAAGGAATGCTTGAGGGAAAATGGCCTTTTACTGTCTCTCAAAAGAAAATAGGAAATAGATGGCAAGTCATTAGACTTAAGCAACTGGGTAGTGAGGTTTATGGCATCCACAAGGGTATCCAGATTGTTGGCTCTAATGGAATAGGTCAATAGTGTGCTTTCCATTTCTTTTTATGAAATAGCAGGGGCTCTGAGGCTGCACAATAGAAAGAACTAGTGACTTGATCAAGTTAGTGGATAACATATGACAATTGGGCTTACCTCTGATCCTTCTTCAATCTGTTTTGCATAACCAAGGTTGGGAAAATTTTTCCACATATCCTCAGCTGACTGATTGAAAACATGGAGTTACTTGAGTTTCCTCTCATCCTAGACATTATATTACTGTAGTACTATCAGAAGGAGTTTTTATAGCAGACTCACACCTAGTAATACCCAAAGCCAAAAGGTTAGCCCACTCTCTGGTATGTTTTCTTGAAGAATCTGCTGGATTAAATTTTGTGCAACTTTTAATCCTATGTCAGAAGGGTTAATGTATTGTACAGAGTAATCTTAGCTGGATGCATAAGAGCTAAGATTGGCTGATCAAAAAGGCCCAGGACTAGAAGGCACAATATGTCCAGATAAGTTGTGTTGAGGGTGGTTAGAACTTAGAAGTGAAATCTCCAATATATGTATATGAACTTTGAATATTCAACTCCAACAGAATATTGTGATATGGGTGACATAACCACTGAGCAAGGGTAAGGTCCTTGGGTTAACAGAAACATGCTTTACATGAATAGCAGCAAGATTGGTACCTTTGAATAGTAAAACAATTAGCAGCCTATTGCAACACCATCATCAACCTGTGTTTCATTGTGTTATATCAATATTCATCTCTTGTTAGAATGTTGTTGAACTAGTCACAGCCTGTGCTTTGGAAAAGCATGTCAAAGAGGTAGGCCTATGTTTCATTGCATTGTGTCAATATTCATCTCTTGTTAGGATATTATTGCAGTCATGCTTCAGCTGTCCTGGAAGAGTGCATTGAAGAGGTAGGCCCATGTTTCATTATGTTGTATTGATATTCATCTGTTGTTAGGATGTCATTGAACTAGTCACAGCCTCTGCTTCAGTTGTCCTAAAACAGCACATTGAAAAGGTAGTCTTATTTTTCATTGTGTTATGTTAATGTTCATTTCTTGTTAGAACATGGTAATGGCTGAACCAGTCACAGCCCATGATGCAGCACCATCTTCTCTTAACTGGCTCTTATGACGGTTCTCAGATAACATCTTTTTTCCTTCCAGAGCTGCTTGGATTGCATAACCTATTGAATAATATACTTTTAGATTATTTACAGACCCCTTCTCAGACAGAATGTCAACTCACTTATGGGCTCTCTGATATCCTGGACATCCACTCCAAGAATATTTACCTGCCCTTCTCTCAAATGGCCTAGAGTTTTGAATTCTTACTCCCTTCCCCCCATTGGCCCCCTCTCTTCCTCTGCTCACTCTTCCTTACCTAATCTTGACTGACCCCAATGTACTCCACTAGTACATCTTGAACTTGCACATGCTGTTTTGCTACCCAAACTCACACAGGTTCCTTACATGCAGCAGTCATCTTTGGTGAATTGCCCTCCATTATCTTTCCAATAACTGTTTCTCCAATATCAAAGATCATGTCATTCTAGCTCTTAAAAGCCCCAATCCTGTAGCATCAGAAATAGAGTTTGGTTTATATGACAATGAGGTGTGCATGAGTGAGGTTGAGATCCTCATTGGTCAATCTGTTGATGGTGGTACTCTCTGGCCTCCCATTGACATCTTTTTCAGTAGCAACCACTGGCTGGGGCAATGGACTTCCTTGAATGAGAAGTGGTTTCAGGGTCATCTTGCCAGGATAAACAACAACACCCTTAATTTGTTTTGCCCTTGTCAACAATGATTGAAAAACCAGTTTCAGGCTCATTAGCAGCATGCCATGGATATGCCAGATTCTGAGGCACATGGGAACACAATGACAACTTTTCACCTTTTCTTTTTCAATATCTTTTTAATCTAGATTTATAATGTTTCTTTTTTCATATTTACATGCCCTTGGACTTATTTAAACTTTTTGTCTTAGCTTGTTGCTTGTCCTTCTGAACAAATATTCCACTATATGGATGCACACCTTATGCCTTCTGGAGCTAATTATGCCTCTTCTGAATTGACCTTCAGTATTGAGTGCAATGCCAAGTACAGCACATATGATTCTTGTCTAGCAAGCCATTTATGATATGGACTTGCAATGTGTTGGATTAAGCATGCAGAATTTGACCATGCAAACAGCATAGAATTTGAAGCTGGTATTGTGCCTGTTCTCACTTATCAGAGACTTTAACCAAATCTTTGATGCCTATGTGCAATTTATCAAGTCTAGTTGATCAAGTTGTGTGCACATGAACACCAGGTCAGATGACAGTAGCTTGTTCATATCTAGCCACTACTTACTCAATGGACAGTGCCCTTGTCTTCCCATGCCTTGTACAATGCCCTAACCTACCTGACTGCCTCATAAAGCTCATATATGGTTTTTCAATGGTGGCCAATAGAGCACTCATTTGGCACTGTGGTTTTAGTCAACTGACTAGCTGCTGCACAGTTTTACATGTGACCCCTCACTCATCCAGGCTGCCTATGAAGACTACTGGCAATAACCTGCTTGTGTTCTATAGCAATTTGTGGGTCCCTTTCTCCCAAGAGTATAGTAGTGGTCTAATGTTTCTAGATCCTTACAGGCCACTCTCCCTGTCATTTTGTCTATGGAGACTGGCCTTGAGGGCCTTGTAGTAACTTTAATCTCCACTATTCTTTCTTGCTTCATGAGTCTTGGGCTCTATAGTGCCTATAGCATTACTAACATTTTTGCATGCAAGAACAAGGCTCCCCTTCCTCCCTGTATCAGGCCCACAAGTTATACTTTGGAGTGTGAGGATAAGCCACCTTTCTAACTTTTCCCCCCCTAGTATCAAGTTCATATGAAGTTACACTTTTGGCAGACAAGGTACCTTCTCTTCTGTTACCTACCATGAGCCACCTTTCCACTCTTTCCCCCCTGGTATCAAGTTCATACAGAGTTACACTTTTGGCAGACAAGGACAAGGTATCTTCTCTTCTGTCATCTATTATCTGCCACCTTTCCAACTCTTTTTTCCTTAGCCTACATAGAGTCACACTTTTGGTAGCAAGGACAAGGTATTTTCTCTTTTATCACCTATCATCTGCCACCTTTCCAACTCTTTTTCCCCTAATCCATATGGAGTCACACTTTTGGCAGATAAGGACAAGGTATCTTCTTTTCTGTCACCTATCATCTGCCATCTTTCTAACTCTTTTTTCCCTAGCCCATATAAAGTCATGCTTTTGGCCAATAAAGATAAGGTACCTTCTCTTCTGTTACCTACTATTCACTACCTTCCCAGCTTTTTTCCCCTAGTTTATACAGAGTCATACTTTTGAAAAACAAGGATGGGGTGCCTTTCCTCTGTTCCTACTCCACTCTTCTGTTAGCTATGTATGTGCCAAGAGTGATGCCCAGGTTTGCTGGTTTAGGCAATGAGGTCTTATGTAATGCCTGCACTTCATGTGAATCTTGATTCATTTATTTTCTGTTTAAATAACCACCATCACCTCCTGCTCCTATGCTTCTTTCTTGCCTTCTAATTGCTTTTCAGCTTTCAGACTGCCCACTCCTTTATCTGCTCACCTTTTCCTTCATTTCTCTCACCTTTTTGCATGTCTAAGATAACCCCTTCAGCAATTTTAAAACATTTTTAACTAACTTTATGCAGAAAACAACTAAAGTCATACATAGAGTTTCTTTAGTTTGACTCCCTCAACTTGGAGGGTTATGTTGCTTATGCAGTTGATGAGGAGGCTAATGATGCTGCCTCTGGTGTTGCCAACCTTTGTCTGAACAATGCAGCTAGCCAACCTCCTCTCTCTTCTCAACAACAACCAAAACCCAAGCCACCCAAAGCTCACACTGATGTGAAGCAGTGTTGTTTGAACAATGCAGCTAGCCAATCCCCTTCTCAACAACAGCCCAAACTCAACTGTGGAAAGTGGTATTAACAGTGCAAATGCCTTGAGTTCAAAGCTAAGCTCCCTAGTAGACCTTGTTTCAGTGCTTTCAAAATCCACACTTAGCCAGCCAGGATCAAGATTGCCTATAATGTAGCAAACCTACCTGCTGCAAAGGGGGCTTTTGTTTCCTACAATCAAAAAACTCAGCACTGTTAGCCAGCCACCCATGATGAGTTGACTTGCAGCAGCTTTGCTGTCATTGAGTGGCATGGTTGGTGAGTACCCTATGTTACCCTACTTGTTCGCTTGACTCATCATGTCCAAGCACCCCTACTATTCTCCTTAACAAGGAGGATTGGGTTATTGGCATCCTTGGTGGCCAACCCTTAGGTCTAGACTGGAATGACATACACTAAGAAGTCAGCCAGCTCCTCTAGGAGGCTCACTCTAACACCACCAAGCTATTAAAGCAAGACCATAGGGGTGACTTTACTACCCTCAGCTTTGGCATGTCTTACAGTGGTGAATAGTAGGTTGGTTCCCTTTCTTCACCAACCACCTTGTTGCTGACTCAGATAGACCCCCAATTATTTATCCCATATGTTTCAAAACCTCCACATTATTAATCAGATCAAGAAAGCCAAGTGTGTCAGATAGGTAGCTGAGTTCATAAGCAGTAAGTCTCCTGATGCCAGTCTACTTCTTCTGCTCATATATGTACCCATAGGCTGCTTTTCCTTATTTGCTCCCAAGCTTTTCAAGGAGTACCATGATCACCTATTTCAGTTCTTTCTAGCCTACCTACATTTCAAACACAACTTTGAAAACAGCATTTTTCCAGCAGCTATGTTCAATTGTGGTATGCAGGTTGTGACTCTGGAGCATGTTGATAACACCAACATTTCATTTGGGTTTTGTGTAATTTTTGCATGTGGTTCATATGATCCAACCCTCAATGGTCACCTTATTCTTTTTGACCTTAAGCTACTGATACAATTTCCTTCTGGCTCAACAATTCTTATATCTTCTGGCACTCTTCATCATGGAAATGTTTTCATCCATCCCTATGAGACCTGCTAGTCATTTATCCAGTATTATCCTAGAGGCTTGTTTCATTGGGTCTCATGTGGCTTCAAGCCTGTGAGCAAAGTGAAAAAAGACATCCTTCAGTCATTTCAAGACAATCACAAGGAGCATTGTCATCAAGCTGTTGGGCTTTTTTTTAAGATAAGTGAGCTGGAGAAAGACTACAAAGTGCTGTCAATACTCAGCCTCCCTTCTTGAGGGACTTTAGATGCTTACTTTACCATGCTATAGCTTAACTCTCTCCTTCATTAACATCAGTCACACATTTTTGAGCTATCTGCCACCCAAAAAAAGCCTCTGAGAAATGATGGGCCACAAATGCATGCAGGTATGTTTATTGCTCACAGCTGGCTTCTTGTGCCTTGCCTGCTTGAAGTTACCTTGTGGTCATTGGAAGGTCCCTATTCTTCTTAGATTTTCCTTTCTCTTGATGTACTTTCCCATTTGCTCCCCAAATATGGTGATCAGTCTGTAACATTATATACCTGTGATCAGTACAATGACTAGTGATCAGAATCTGTTATCAGCCCCAGCCCTTTGGTGTCCAGTGTTTGTTCAACCTCATTCATTTTGCAGTTATGTCCCTTTCTCTACTCATACCATTATTAACATCAGCTTGCTCATATCTTCTGCACCTGTCCTTCTACAACAGGTAACCTCCATGTTATTTTACTTTCACTTGTGTAACTAACATCACACAATATTTAACCTCCTCCATGGCTTACCCTGGCTCTGATTCCATCCTTTCCAACCTTTCAAATGATGTACTTACAGACTGTTCACTTTTAACTTTTTTCACTTTGCTCCCCCTGTCCAATAAGCTTCCCTTGTTATCTTTTACAGGCCCTGCTTTATTTCATGCTGTCACCCAAGCATTCTGTCATTTCCAATGCTTTTATAAGATGTGTTATTTCCTTTAACAACCTCACCCTATCTTTATTGTTCAGCTTCTTTCATTGGGAGAATAGGAGTGGGTTATGGATGACAACCAATCTGTGAAGCAGAAAAGTGTTTCTAAGGATTGCTGCATCCTTTGATGCTATAAAAGAACCTTTTGATTCAAGTTCAAAGGCCCATATGATAGGAAGCCACTTCTCTAACTATATGTACTTGTTGTGAACAGCCTGGTGATCCAGAATCCCATTCCCACTATGCTTACAGCTGTAGCTTTTTCATGGTTGCCTTCATGATCTGGAAAGCAAGGCCAATTCATGATCACATCTTATTCTTCATACTCCATTGCCTTGAAAGCATTTCCAGACTCAGATCAATCTCAGCATATGTTGGATAATTAGAGTCCCCCATAGCTCTCTTGATATCTTACTGCAACATTTACCTTCTTATCATTATCTATTGCCTCTTGTGTAGCCACAACATTCTTTCATGGTATGTCTCTTTCTTTAACATCTCTGGCTCTAATTATATCTCTCTTTTTCTCTAGCCTATCCACTTCTGACATCCATCATAGTGTCTTTTGTATGTGCGAACAACCATATTATCCCCTGAACCAGAATAGAAAGGAGAAGATACAAGTTCATATGCACAGAGTGCATTGATGCATTGGAGGACTACCTCACCAGCATGTCCAAAGCAGAGGAGTGGTACAATATGCTTGACTACACAGTAATCATACAGTGGAGCCAGCTCATGACCAAGTTCAACAAATAGTGGCCACTGCTATCATATGCCATCAAAACCACCATGGAACACCAGGAGGAGCTTATGAAACTCAGGCTCATAGATACTGAGATCACCACAATAGTCTCTGTTGGAAGTGTTGATGCATGGAGCCACATTGTATGAGCCAACAAAGCATTACAACTTGCAAAAGATGCAGGGATTATGACAGGGAACTCGTTGATCTGGATGGTAAGAGATAATCTACCAGATGCACTGAAGGACCAGGTAGGGTCTATGTTCAAGGACTGGGAGGAATTTGTAGACAAGATCAAAAGAGCAGACCTACAGGAACTGAGAGATGGAAAGAAGAAATAGAAGAAATAGAAGAGAAAAGTAAGAGTGCTCAAACAGGAACTCAACCAGCACATCTAGCACATAGAAAGCACTCAACAAGTGGACCATGTCAATGCAGTCACATTCCAGCTAGTAAGGGCCAATATTAAACAGAATGGAATGATGGCCCAGGCATGCATCAGCAAGAACAATAAAGTAAACCACATGACACACACCCAGAACCAAGATGTCAATAACCTGTGTACATATCCATATAATGAAAAAACCATGAACCTTTATTCTACAAGCACCAAACCACCATCTATTCATACAACCCCATTTATGCACAACATATTCCTTTTAGGCCCAAAAAGTGAACAAACCAGAATATGTGTACTTTTCAATGATAATGCAATTGTTAGCGCCATGTGTTCATCCATCTTTAACCATGTCAAACACCACCTACACAACACATTGCCATCATCACAATATTTCTGAATGGCCAATGACACCATGCTACCATCTAAGGTCAAATGAATAGGGACAATCAATATCAATGGCATGCAGACAACAGACACCTTCAAGGTCTTCAACTTCAAAGGGGGATGGGCATTCCTATTTGGAAAACCACTGCTTGCCATGTTTAAGGCAACCCATGACTATGAACTAGACATTATCAAAAAGCTTTTATTAGACATAGTGATCAACACAAAGTGAACAGACCTTTTGAACAGCATGCAGGCACTCACTCAGATGGACATCACAGTCCATACAGTATGGCATACATGGCACAACAACAGCTTGATGGTTATAATGAAGCAGTTCAGCATGCAATCAAACAAAAAGCAGTGTTTAACCAACACATACTCAACAGACATCCAGGCAAAGTCCCATTTAAAATGGAACAACTTATACAAATCTACCAGAGCAACCTCTCATACGCCTTGTCAAGACCGGGTCAACTTCTGAGGAAACTCTAGAACTCCAGAGTTTTGGTCAGAAGGGACTGTGGCTTCACCATATGTGGTGCACTCTTGTCAACATCATGTCCCCAAATTTGAACGAAGGGTCAGAGATCGGAGATGGATGCAGGTAAAGGAGTGGTGTCTAAGTTAATATTCAAACTAAAGTTACATGGTGGAGTACAGAGGTTTATATATGGAGTCAAAATATAATAAGTAAGAAGGGATTAGAAGGGATTGATAAGTAATGAGCAAGACAAAGGTCAGAGGAAGAATACACCAGAGCTATGCTTGTCATGGAGCACAAGTATGGGCAATGTCTGAATGATGTCTAAGAATGAGTCTAACTAAATGAATAGTAGAATGAAAAGGAGCATAAGGGGAACAGAGATAAAGTCTGGAGACTTCTGGTGGCATCTTAGTAGAGAACACACCAGAGTTCTGAAGGAGAGAGGTCCAGAGTAGCAGAGGTAGCAGAGTTGGACTTAACTCAAAATCATGCATATGATACACCTTCAAAACAGAGTGTAAACTGCTCCTGAAATGGTCTGAACCCCATTGCATCATGAAACAGCTACACAACACCTACAGATTGGAGACCCTTTGTGGCATACCACTGGCAGGCAAATTCAGTGCAAGGTGACTGCAGGCATTTAACCCCAGGCTAGGAACCACACTCAACAAAACACAAAGCAACTTCCTGGCACCACAGGTGGATGGTATAGGCAAGGCAGATAGCAGAGTGGTGGAGGAGGGAGATGGATCAGATCAGAGAAATACAGAAAGCAAGCAAGAAATAATGTAAGTAGGGAAGCTGCAGAAGAAGGAGGTGTGTTAGAAGGCAAGATGGAGGCAGTAGAGGAAATGAAGAGGGTCAAGACACAAGGTAACAGGGACATCACCATTTTGGGGGGGGCATATGGACTAGGGAAGAGCAAGGGGGCTGAGCAGAGGAGGCAGAAGAGAGCAGCATACATAGCTTAGTCAGCAGCCCCATAAGGGCTGCAGTAGAGCCTTGTAGCAACCCATTGTGTTCACCCACACAACACAGGCTCAGACCAGACAAAGAGCAGTTCTCCCCACTCCAACATCCACCATATGAAGGACTGTGATCCTTGTCTGCACTGCAACACCCTCCAAGAATGCCACTTTGAGCTCATGCAACTTGGTTTCATAAGCTGTGATCCTAGCATCAATATTAGAAATCATGTACTTCACAGTGCAAATCCCTAGATACAGCAGTCAGTCATGGACAACCCAAAGCCGGAGAAGACTAACAGAAGCTCTTTGACTTGGTGTAGTCAGTAATGAAGTAACCACACTCGGTCACCTGTTGTATATAGTAGAAGTGTGATAGTCTTGGCATAATTCTCAATTTTCTTCAAGGGTTCAGCATTGTCAATGAACACGAAGACATCCCTCATCACGCCTGCCAAGTGAATGATCTACTTGTCACAAGTTTTCTGATTTATGAGCACCTGTAAGCCATGATTAGCGATAGCACGAATTGTGAGGGACAGACAGACTTTGTTCACAGCTGATATAACAGACCAAGCCAATGATGCATATGGATGAATCTGTTAGACTGTGAGCAAGCAAGCAAGAAGATGGACACTGATTACTGATGCAACATCAGTCACAATCTTGGTAAACAGCTCCATCCTGTGCAGTAGGACACCCCATGTGGTCTGAAAGGTCTGCACCTCTGCAACGGCGGTTGTGCCAGTATTGACTGCCACCATCAGAAGGTCAGCAACTGCCAGTGTGGAATCGAGTGTGCCTATTGCTTGCATCACTTTGACAGCAGCAGTGGCTTGAAGTTGGCCTGCATCAACACCCTCAAGTTGTTGAGCAGCAAATGAAAATTTGATCGTAATCCCGGTGAGATCAGACCCATCTGAAGTATCCTTGCAAAGACACTCTTTGAACACTAGTCGGAGCAATCACATCAGTAGAACATGCCTTACAAAGGTTGGTCGCACCACCATCATTCAATTTTCCTGTTAGCTCCTCAATTGTGTAGATGAGAGCTCCAAAGGTGCTTGGGTATGTCCCTCATTCCCTCCCCTGCTCTGTTGTTGATGTGCATTCTAGCATGGCCAACTTGATGCCCATTCAGATCGCATGGCTCGCGACCGCACGGTTGGTGGTCACAGCAACGATGCATGCAACCGCATGCCTGGAGACAATGCCACAATGTCATTGATGGCCTAGTGCCATCAACGACCTCACAACAACGACACACACAACTGTGCACCTGGAAGGATGGCAACATCAACAATGGCCCACTACGCCATCGACAACGCCACGACAACGCCACTGCATGTGCAACTGCACTCCTGGAAAGTTGGAAATACTAGTAACAATGTCAACAGTGACAATGCAGCGTCATCAATGGCCCAGTGCCATCAATGACACCACAATGTCACCATCGTCATTGCGTGTGCAACTGCCACATGCCTCGACCCAACGCCGCAAGAACGAGAGGGTTTAGGACAAGATGATGACAATGTCCCAACGTCCCAACACCCTCACCACCACCATGACAACGCGTCATCCAACACCCACCCAATACCCCAAGGATGACACAGTGTCGTCGATGACACAGTGTCGTCGATGACACAGTGTCGTCGATGACACGGCGCCACCAACAATACTGCGTCAACGGTGGTGTGACGACAATGTGTTGTCCAATTGCCAAAGACGCAGCCACCCTGATATGACAAGGACAGCATGACCACGATGTCACCATGACCACGACGCAACAAGGGGGACACGACATGATACCTGAGGATGACACCACGACAGCACGAGTGCCAGTACCCTGCAGGTACCCATACCTGGTACCCGCCGTGGGTCTCACGTACCCATACAGTTCCCTAGGGCCTACTAGGGCCCAAGCCAGGGCCGAGCCCCAGGCCGGGCCGGGCCATTACTAACGGCTCAAGCCTGGGTTTTTTCTAAGCCCGAGTCCTCCCAAGCCAGGCCCAAGCCGGGGCTTTTGGGCCAGGCCGGGCCCTGCCCATCACTACCAGTGGCAGTGGCAATGAGTTCATCTTGCTTCTTGAAACGATGCCTCTGGTAAACCTTTACAAGCAGGGTGGATGCATCGACGGCGTCCCTGACAAAACTGAGTCTCCTGGTGTAGGGGGAAAGATGGGTACGAACCAGAATAAATGCTGATCCCAACAAGTGAGTTTCTTCTTCTCTTCTGCTGTGAGCATCTGACGCATGGTGTCTCCTACGGAAAACTGGACATAGAATTGTCTCGAAAGCGGAAGTTTGCGCCCCAGCTGAACACAAAGTTTGATATCTGAGAAAAGCCAAGTTGCATATGACAGGAAATCTGGCGGTTGAATCGCACCTTTGATGGTTTCCGTTGAGTTGGTCCTTGAACACAGTCACTGAGTATCGTGATTCCCAGTAAAACTATGAAAGTGATACATACATGTCTGAATCCAAAACTAATTCGAGGGCTTGTGAGCAAATCGACAATGACTGGGAAAAAAGAGATGGTAGGCTGTAAGCCGAACAGCAGACAATGCGGTTACAATGTGGCTGCCAGCTTGCCGCGAGGCTCGCCCAGTCAGAAACGGTCCATCAGGGAATTGACAGACATCTTATAAGACTATATAATACCTTGCAAATGTGGGGTAAAGTATAAAATGTGCGAAATGTATTATATGATCTTATATAGGTATAAAGCTTTGCTAATATGGAAAAGG